>PVHY01012208.1:0-45272 GCA_004024945.1 Uropsilus gracilis
TGATTCAGCCCTTATCCTTGTGTGAATTGGGGGCCTGGAAGGAGGGGAGAGGGGGCATTTTCAGGTCTTCACAGACTGTCACCGCCTCTCCAGGGAGGTCAGGCATTGATCCTCCCCACGTCTACTCTCTTCCTATTGATAAAGATAGGCTGGGGACTCGCGCAGCTTTCTGAGTCGCCTCGGAGCTGAGTCAGTTGGAAGCCACGTGGACTTGTCCATGAAATCAGGTGACAGACTGGGGGTCACGGATGCCGCCCACAGCCCATCTACACAGCAAGAGTTTGGGCAGCCCGTGGTGTGCTCAGCGTGCCCCTAAATCAAGAGCTGATTGTGATGCTATAAACTGCGGCTATGAAGTTGGGCAGAATCCTCTGATTTTCGAACGGTCTTTGCTCTTTGCCTTTTGAGAAAAAATGACAGGAAGTAAGTGGTCAGGAAAGCAGGAACAATAGCGCTTTCCTGGAAGAGCGGCTCTCAGGCCGTGACTAACCCCACAGACTCGCCCGACTGGCTGGTGGAGGCTGAGGCCAGGGCCCCTCTCCGAGGAGGCCCGAGAACCTCTGCGAGACGGACGGACAGACGGATGGACAGACTGCCGGTGGCTGGCTCTGCCAGCCTCGCCAAGTGCTTTGCTCCCTGCTCCGGGTCTGGTGCAAATAGAGGCGAGATGAGGGCGAGCTTGCTTGGGTCTGGAGCCTGTCAAAGGAGTTACCTGGCAAAACTTGCAGCCTGGCTTGACGGTCATAGAACATTCTTAATATCAGGCGAGAACAGCCAAGAGGGACTGGGCCCATTTTGTTTTTGCTCAGAAGACAGTCTTGAAAACCTTCTTATAAAATGGTGTCTCTCCCCCCCACCCCCCAAATTGCCAATTTTGTGCAGTAGGAAAAAATACTACCAGAGCAAGACTTTGCTTTTCTGTGAACAACAAAAAATGGTGAAAAGGTGGTGGAAGAACTTCGGGGTAGACAATGATAGAAAATATATATATAGAAAATAAAAAATACAAAAAAAATAAAATATACAATTAACCCCCCTACCCCCCACCCCCCAAAAAAAACTGGTGGAAGCACCAACTCAGAGTGCAGGTTTGTGGCTGTTGGCTGTCAGTCTTTTTTGAAAGCCTTTGTAGGACTAATGGTATTCATGAAGCCAAGAGTTCTTTTCTTTCTATGAAATTAATTAATTAATCAAAGTTAATTAATCCGTAGAAAGTCAAACGACCCCTCAGAATGGCTCATCAGCCTGAGGTACTCAATGTTATCACACAGAATTAATGTCACCCGGACCTCCAGCAGAGTTGGCGCTGGTTCATTGTGCAGATTCACGGTGAAGGCTGAATATCTCCCAGCCTCTGTGGAACGTTGCAAAGTGCCTCTTTTCAAAGATCCTTCTTTTTATCTCCTCTGCCCTTTAAGGGACCAGGAGCCTTCCCATCTGCTTTGCAGAGTTCCTGGGAAGTTAGGAAGTTTTGTCAGGGTTCCTAAGAAAGGGAGAAATTTCTAATGAAGTGCCAAGCTCAAGTATCACTGTTTTTTTTTTTTCTCTTGAGATATATTTAAAGACGGGAGGAAAATATTTCACAATTCCACCATTTAGCTGTTTTATGTGCAAGTGTCTTCTTCCGTTCTTCTCAAGCTGTGTCTCAGAGGCAAGAGGGAAAAGCAAAAGGTTGATGTTTCTCCCATTTCTCCTTTAACAGTGCAATTACATGGATGCCTGCTTCTTAAGTACAGTGGGATGCAAGTTGCTACTTTTTACTTAGATCTTCCACATCAGCACAGAGAAGGCTTTCTTTGTCAAGTGGACAAGATCGCTGATGCTATAATCTCCTAAGCACTTTCCAGTATTAACTCATTTGAGTCCTCACAACACTCTGTGAGCTAATCAGCTTGCTCACTGCCATTTTATGCAGAAAATGACTGAAACTTTTCTCTCTATAAATTAACATTTGCTAGGATATCTTTTTTATTTTTAAAGTTAGAGGGACTTTTTTATTGCGTTAGTTTTCATCTGTCCAAGATGTTACCAACATATCCAGATTCCAGCTCAGGCAATTTGACTCCACCATCCACACTGCATGGCTTCATCACCCGCCTTTGTAGCCGCAGGACTACGGACCAAGTAGTGATCACCCACTTGAGTGTTTTCTTCTTTGTTATTTCAACTCTTAATCGACATCCTTGTGCAAACTTCTTTGTATCTTTGCAGTTTTCTTTTTGAAGAGTTGGTCTCCTAGAAGGAGGACTTCAGGGTCAAAGAATAAGTGTGTTTGTTCATTCATTCATTCGTTCGTCCGTCCGTCCGTCCGTCCGTCCGTCCGTCCGTCCGTCCGTCCGTCCGTCCATCCATCCATCCATCCATCCATCCATCTATCATCTATCATCTATCTGAGACTACGTCTCGCTATTTTTGCCTGTGGAACTGCAGGCTCACGTTGCCTGGGATACCACAGACTCAAGCAATCCTCAGCCTCAGTTTCCCAGGTAGCTGGGATGACAGGCGCGCACCACCACGCCCAGGTATTTTTTTTTTTTTGGAACTAGGTCTTGCTACATGCCCCAGGCAGGACTCGAACCGCCATCCCTGGCCCCGGCCATGGCTTCCTAGGCTACCGCTTACAGGCACGCGCCACCATGCCTGGCAATAAGTGTGTTTGACGTGTTCCCCTTTTGACCACGTGCTAGGTGCCAAGCATATTTTCCTGTCCACCATTGTCTTGAGCCTTTACAACAGCCCCGCGCACATGTGTCCTCTTCCTTCATCGCTTGTGAAAGTTAGGACTTTTCCTGGACCCCAAAGCCATGTCGCACATGAAACCCCAACTCCAGTCTCCGGGACCTGTACCCAAACTCCCCTAGACTTAGCATCAAGTCTTACAACTGCAGTGGAAGTTTCTGTGGCTTTTATTGAGTCTGAATTTAAGCCTAAACTTGCTTGAGTCCGTGGTACCCTGGGCAACGTGAGTCATGGTGATAAAGTCTTTCTGGTAGCAGAGGGCTATCTACTCCTAGAAAAAAAAAATCAGGTATATCTTTGGAGCTCCTGAATATATTGGTCCTGAAAAATGATGTCTGTGGTTTTATTATTTCTAATATTTTGACATATGAACGAGTGCAGTCTATAGACAGTTTTTGCTTTTGTTTGTTTAGCAGACATTTTAGAAACAGAACCAAAGCTTTACTTAAAAATATAAACATGGTTTGGTTGTGGGAGAGTGGACTAGGGAATGTGGGTTTTTCTAGGTTTCTTCCTTTTCCCTTCCAATTGTGTCATGTTCCTGATATGCAACTTACTGAAGAAAATTACTGATGAATTACATTATCTTTCCAAGCTAGATGTTGTCATTCAGAAGCATGGGAATAGCAAAAGTAGCTCATCCTTATAGGGCAAGCAAGCAAAAGGTCAAGAAAAAGTTAAAGCTAACAGACTGACAACAGAACTAAAGCATACAGCTAAGGAGGGGGAGAGAGAGAGAGAGAGAGAGAGAGAGAGAGAGAGAGAGAGAGAGAGAGAGAAATCAGGGAAGGGATGAGTACAAGAGATCAAGATGATGGTTCATGGGTGATGTGGTGGGAGAACCCTGGGGAATACAATGACATAAAAGAGTATATATGTGTATATGCACATATACATATACAAATATGTAAAAATAAAAATAAATAAAATTAGGCCAGGCATGGTGGTGCATGCCTTTAATTGCAGCCTACGAAGCGAGGCTGAGACTAGGAATTGCTTGAGTTCATGGGTTTGAGACCTGCCCTGGGCAACATAGCAAGACCTAGTCTCAAAAAATAGCTGGGTGTGGTGGCATTCACCTGTCACCCCAGCTACCTGGGAGGCTGAGACTGGAGGCAACCTAGCATAAGGGTAAGATAAGGTATTGGGTGTAATTGTATAACTGGGAACAGAATGAGTTACTTCCCATCACTAAAAAAAAAAAAAAAAGAAAAGCAAAAATCAGTAATAATATTCTAATACAGAGAAGAGCAAAACATGAAAATCCATACTTAACTGTATATCATTATATCTGGGGGAGCAAGAGACCAAAGAAATAAGAAAGTATCCCATCATTTAGAACATTGTGAGGTTGGAACTGAAGACTTCACAGCCAATGTTTGACTTCCTCTGTCGCACTGAGGAAGCCTGTATCAGTATCAGCAGGTAGTGATGGTAGCAGCATCAACCACTGTCAAGAAGTCACTTAGCAATCAGACTGGGTACAGTGTGCAGCCTGCATGATGATTTCCAAAAAAAGAGTAAGGGGGGAAATGTCTAGTGACTAAGAGGAGATTCTCAGGCACTTTGCATGGATGGCATGAGGGGAGTCTAAGAGGAATAAAACCAAGTATGAAGTGGGACATCTCTGAATGGCGCCTTCTAAGTTGGTACCCCTGCCTCCCCCATAGTTCCTCCCAGCTTCTCTTATGATTTCTCATTTCTTCACTTGTCTTCTCTACATCCTCTGCCTTCAAGGTTCTGTCTTCAACCTTTTCCACTTCTCATCCACAGTCTGTCCCTGGCAATCCATTTGCACATAGGTCAGTAAAGCATAATTAAGGCTAGAGGAGCATGAACACATTTAAATTGGGGGATGGGAGGGATAATGGTTGGGAATCTTGGCTAATGTTGAGATGGGATTAGGGTGGGAAGAAATTCAGGGTGAGATGTCAACTTTTGTACTCAATTTTTATCACTGGCTTCGTGAGACCTCATTTAATTGCATCTTTCTGCCATAATGATAAAATCCTCCCTTTTTTGCATTTGGGGTAATTGATATGAATTCATCAGACCGTTTGATGTGTGTGAGGAGGGTATGACTTATGTAGGTATGTGTGGGAGTAGTTTCACCAGATGTGAAAGTGAAATTAGTCTGCATTGTTACTCTCTGTGGCTGGGGTGAAGGTTTATCTGGGAAAGAAGCTGAATCTGTTGGCTAAAACAAGACTTTGGGTTTTATTCATGGTTTCTCATATTCTGTGACCTTCAATAATTAAGAGTTGGCTCTATACTACTAATGTGGGAGCCTCAGAATTAACATGCAGGCATTCGGGTGAATAATGTTTCGATGCTTAATATTACCTGGAGATCACTATTCGGTCTGTAAGACTAGCCAGGAAATCGCATGAGGAGTTCCTTTGTTGATGTATTGGCTCCTGTTTTATTATAGTTGGTGCGGAGATCCAATGAAAACAATAATTTTTACTTTTCTGGTTTATTTGTGGGTTGGACCCAGAAGTGAGGGAACTCAGTACTGAAAAAGGACCAGAAGAAAAGTGAATTAATGAACTCCCCAAAGCTGTAGAAGAATGCTGCAGTGAGTCTCTGTGGTTTAGCCTGGCTATGCCCTTCTCCACACAGTATCCATCTCTTTCATTTGAAGAATCACATCTCTCTGATACTGATCTTATGGTTTGGATTGAGATGGTACTATCCCCTGACTCCAACGGGGACTCAGTCTCGACCAGTGAGCACCACATCTGTCTGGCTATAGTAACTAATTCTGGGGTGGGTCCTGGACCATGCCAGATCAAACAGAGACAATCCTAAGCTCAAATTCTTGGGGAAGAGATACTTTTTTCTGTTGAGATAGCTAAGCTGGCAGAATGGGTGCCTTGTGCTGTGGGAGACCATTTTGCCACCATAGCAGAAGAGTCAACCAGAGAAGGAAGCCAGGAGGAGAGCAGAGAGCAGAGCCTGGTGTGGATACTAATTCCCAATGACACCGTTGAGTATCTGGATCCATTCCTACCTGAAGAGAGATCACTGGGATGTTTGTTATAGGGACACAAATAAATTCATTTGGGGGGATATAAGGTCAGTATGAGCTTTTTCAAACCTCTAAGTAGTCTACACCCAGAAAGAAGAAAATATATACGTTTCTAGTCTAGTGAAGTACAATAAGTACAATGCAGGAATATTCTGAATCTTCATGGTGTGGACAAGAGAAAAATATCTCAGTGATGAGACTGTTTCCCCGTTGGCTGGTTTCCAGACTACATAAGGATGAGAAATCATATTAATTTTTTTCTTGCTCCCAAATGTGTTTCTGACAGTCACATGGAGTTCAGACAGCCGAAGTTCATATACAGAATCCCTATCTGTCTCCCCTTACCTTATGCAGTTGTATCTATTTTGCAAAGACTAGGTGATCCTTCTTTCTATTTTGTCTTCACTCTACACATTCCACCTCTTATCTGCAGGTCTGTGGAAGCTAAGTTTCTCCTCTCAGATGCACGTCTCCCCATGAATCACACTGACATTGCCGGTCCTTCTGATATAGGGTAGAGACACAGTTAAAAATTGTATTGGCGCCAAAATATCCTGGTGGGCAGAGTCTGAAAGAACTATGAGAGAAAATGGGAAGCAGGAAGAGAGAGAGTATAAAAATGGAGGAGTGAGGAGAGATAGGGAGCAGAGGGAGAGATGAGAATAGTGGACTGAGAGAACAGGCCCACGTGGCCTGGCCAGGGGAAGTCCCCTGGAAGAGTGAGCTGGTAGTGGTGAGAAGCCACGTGGTGGCTGGCAGAGATGCAGCTGGAGTGAAGTCAGATGCCAGAATGGCAGGCTGGGAGTGACCAGGGGCTGCTGAGGGCAGGCCTGGTGAATGTGGCCGGATGCCGCCGAAGGCGGGCCTGGTGCAGGAAATGCATAGAGCTGCAGCAAGGCAGCATATTTGGAAAGCTGATTCTGCATTGGCATCTGTTAGAAAAATTTGAAAAGCCTTGGAGAAGCAGAGCAAATCAAAATGTTGGAGAGAGAAGAAGCAAAGAGAAGACTCTGGAACTTTGCGGTACGTAAAAGGGGCACCATCTTGAACATGTGTTTGGGACTTTTGGACTAAATTGATTGGGGTAAGATAATCGGCCACTTGTGGCATTAAGGACTTTTCATTTTCTGGGTTAATTTCCCTTGTTAATAAAACCCTGTTGGTTAAACTGTTTTGTGACTTTGACAACTGCTGTGTGCACAGGTGATGTGGACCTGTGGCTTGTTGGTTAGAGACTTCTACCCCTTTTGACCTGATTTCACTTCCCCTATAGGTCCCGAGGAAAGGAAGAGACTTGGAAGCTTTGAGATCTGTGGGGCAACCTCCAGAGAGAGACATGAGACCATCAAAACTACCAGTAGCAAGTAGAGGTTGATGGTAGACATGCATAAGCGGATCCTTTTTCCTAGAGAGCAGAGTCATTATAATGACCAGTTAGTAGTCTTATAGCCTAGACCCTTAATGGGGGAGGGTAAAATAGAGTTGGTTTACAGCTAAGACTGGCACTGACCAATTCCAAATGTCTGCTTTGCACAGTAGAAAACCATGTTCCATGGACAGGAATTAATTTCATGTTCTCTGTCAGTTTGTGATAGCAAATGGGGATTGAGCATCTTTATTTATTTATTTTTTTGAGACTAGATCTCACTATTTTTGCCCATGGAACCCCAGGCTCTAGTTGCCCGAGGTACCATGGACTCAAGCCATCCCCAGCCTCAGCTTCCCAGGTAGCTGGGATTACAGGCGCGTGCCATCACGCCCAGCTAATTTTTTTGGAACTAGGTCTCGCTACGGGCCCCAGGCGGGACTCGAACCGCGATCCCTAGCCCCGGCCTCTTCATAGGCTGAGTACTGACCTGAGCATCTTTAGATCAAGGATCAAAAATAGAAATACCTACCCAGGCTGGGCAGCTGGCATGGTTGGGGTGAGTGATGACTTTTCAAATGACAGCTACCAGCTCTTCTGCGGAGAACATCTCTGCCCCCTTTCCAAGTGGAAATCACCTCCCTTAATTCACTTCTCAGCTCCATTCCAGAACTTCCCATTGCTTTTTGATTAAACAAACAAACAAAACAGGCTCTTTGATTCACTGCTTGGGTTCCCCGGTCAGGGAGTCAGAAGATGGCATGGGTAGAGGGATGGGGGAGCATCCGCTCACATCTGGGGAGATGGTGATCCCCTTCAGGAGCCCCCATGGCCATGAGATGCTGTGATTCCCAGTGGGTGGGATCTGAGCACTTGATTAAAGGGATATGTTGCTGTGTGGCTCCCTCTGAGGGGAGCAGGGAAGGGGGCCCTGTGCTATCCATTTTCAGTGCTTTAGAAGCATTCGAAATCCAGAAGGCATGGGCTTGCATGCCCTGATCTGATGATAGCATCAATGGTGGTGCCGGATGGCTGGGTCTTGGGGTGTGTTTGATTACGATCACTTGGAATAGGACCCAGAGGGCGGCAGTTAGAGCCCAGACTCTGGTGTCAGTCTGACCTGGCTTGGTGGCCTGGATTTGACACTTAAGAATGTCCTGACCTTTGCTGAGGACTTTAATGTCTCAGAGATGCGACTTTCATGTTTGTAAAACAGGGTTGCAACTTCCACGTCTCCTCCTGGAGGTGCACACTGAGGTGAAGTGACCCAGTGCTTTCAAAGCTCTTGCACAGAGGCAGTGTAGACGCATGAAGTTTAACAGATGCTGGAAAGTCCATGACTAGAGCTCCAGAGCCCCATGTAAGGTATTGTTCTTGTTCTCCCCAGAAACATAGCCAGAGAGACAATGTTGTGTAGTGGCTAAGGGTGGCCCAAGCCCGGGAGTCTAATATTGCTACCTTTCTGGCACTGAGCTTGTGGTTTCAGTTTTCTAATGATACCATAGACACCTAAGGTTGCTTATCCCATTAGATCCTGAAGGGTAAAACGAGTTAACACAAGTCACTGAGTTCTCATTCCAGAGCATTTAGAACAGTCTGACAGAGTAAGGAATATGGGGCTGAACGTTTCTAACCATAACTGCTGTCAAGTTTTAACAGCTCTGTTTCTTTGTCGCATGAGGAAGACTGGGTCCCTACTTTGGAACTTGTGCTTTACATATACTGACTTTGGGCCGGGCACGGTGGCTCGTGCCTGTAAGCTTCAACCTATGAAGCGGCCGGGGCTAGGGATCGCGGTTTGAGTCCCGCCTGGGGCCCGTAGTGAGACCTAGTTACAAAAAAATTAGCTGGGCATGGTGGCGCGCACCTGTAATCCCAGCTACCTGGGAAGCTGAGGCTGGGGATTGCTTGAGTCTGTGGTACCCCGGGCAATGAGAACCTGCGGTTCCACGGGCAAAAATAGTGAGACCTAGTCTCAAAAAACAAACAAAAATAAACAAAAAAATACATATACTGACTTTGAGAACACTTCTCCGATGACTTGTACCTTGAAAAGCTGGAAGGAGGTTTACTATGAAAAAGGTCTCAGGGAAAGGCATGAAAACATTACGTATAAAGTCAAGGCATTCATGTCAAGTTGTTGAAGATCAGGCTTCACAAAACTGGCTGAGAAGAGGGGCAGGCCTCTCTTTAGAAAAAGATAACTTTCTGAGAGTAAGTTTTGAGCCATGCATTTTGCCAGAGCCACAAACAGGGTGAAAATGAATGAACAGGGTAAGCGCCCTAATTTAGGCCAGTGCGTGCTAGATGCTTTGCAGGGGCCATTTCCTGGGCATTACCTGGTAGGGAAGGTGGGCAGGGGGTAAAGATCAATAATACACCACTGCACCCTGCCCGAGCGAGAGGGCAACAGAGCGTGTCCCGGTCAGGTGTGTGGAGAGGAAAGAGGCTGGGTGGGTGTGGGTGGGCGTGGGTGGGTGCCTGGGCCCCTTTTCCCAAAGCCCAGAGTGAGCATGACCGCCCAAAGGCCTTCGACCTGAACTCCATGGGTCTCTAACAGGGCAGACTGATACCTGCCCCGGCTGGAAGCCCCTGCGAACAGGCATCTCTCTCCAGCGCCCACGGGGAACGCCGCAAAAGAGATGTGATACGCACGCACCTCCGACATCACAAGTGCAGGGTCCCCCTCCAGCCCCTCACAGCCCCTGCAACACTGGCCCCTATGAGGTCACAGCCACCCAAGGCCATGGAAGGGGACCGCTGTCCCCCCAACCTCCCCTATGTATGGGGGGACTCCCCACTGCATGCCTCCACCTCGGCCATCCTCTGCCTGGTCCAGGAACCAGAGCAATGAATCGAAAAGAGACTATTTTCATTAACCAAAAAAGTGACGGGAAGCTCCGGAATCGGGCTGAGGGGAGATGAAAGGAGGTGTTTTCCAGCCGGAAAGGGGCAGGGGTGTTCTAGAGGAGCTGGGTGCCGTCATTGGAAAGCACCAGGCCATCGCTGTGCAGCGTTGGTGAGCTGAGTCTTGGCTCAGCCAGATCCGCAGGGTGTGAAGCTCGAAGGCCGCGTTGGACTCGGAGGGAGGGGGCGATGGGCTCAGAAAACTGGGTTCATGCGTGGAGCGACCTTGTGGGGAGCCTCTCCAAGGCTCTGAGACTCAGTATCTTCTTTAACGGAAAGACAACGGCTGGCTACCTTCCATGTCTCAGCTTAGGGCCAGGAGCGCCTCAGTGAGTGAAAGTTCTTGACGGAACAGTCAGGTGGAGAATGAACATCAGCTGCTCGGTGAATTATAGGCTCATTCCTCTACCTGCTGTCTGATTCAGCTCGGGGTTTAGGTCAGATGGCCCAAAGCGGGGAGTTAAATATTAGCTCATTTCTACAGGTATTCATTGGATGACTTCGATGGGAAGGTGCAGTCGATGTGATTGGATCAGTGCAGATAGCTGGTCAGAATAAAATAAACTTAAAATCATTTTGTCAATGGCATTCG
Organism: Uropsilus gracilis; assembly: GCA_004024945.1. Classification (NCBI taxonomy): domain Eukaryota; kingdom Metazoa; phylum Chordata; class Mammalia; order Eulipotyphla; family Talpidae; genus Uropsilus; species Uropsilus gracilis. The sequence continues at coordinate 10,636 of PVHY01012208.1, forward strand.
GGAGATTTGGGGATATATTACTGGCTCCACCAGTTTCGACTCTTCATTTTATCTGTGATTGCCTGTTGACCTTCCATTCTTTCATTATAGAAAACATCTGCGTTAGGATGAATTGACTTTTTTTGTTTCTGTGTTATTTCCTATACCTAACACATCCTGGCGTAGACCTGGACTTAAACACTATTAAACAGTTTGATGTGAGGTTTTGCAGTTCAAGCTAGGATTAACTTTATTCAGGAAAAGTACAATTTTATTGTTTACTTTATTGCAGATCAGGTTATTTTCAAATAGTTGGAGAAAGTGAAATATATTAAATACTTACACAACTTAAGAACCCTTCAAGAGAGTTGCTTCCCCAAACACTATGTCACAGAAAAGGAAAAGTTCAAAATGACCTTTCAAGGAAAGGAAGTATATTTTCACTAGAGTAATTTATAGATCTCAAGATCTGACCCCGTAGCTTGATTTTTTTCATTATAATCTCATATATATACATCCAGAGAACTATGTTCTCCGTCCTTAGAGTTCCAATTGCATGTGTGGTTTCCACATAGCTTTAAAAATGTAATCATATTCTGCCTCATATGACCAAATGTGTTGCACATCTATTAATCCAACATGAAGAAACAGTCCTTCGAGTAAGGTTGTGTTGCCCATTCCCGTGTCTCTCTAGTTAGTAATTTCATAAAACTGAGCTCAGAGTAGTTGAAAAATGCATGCATTTGGCTCCATTAATTACCCAGGTGCTTTTGTTGTGCTGTGATCTGTGTCTGTTGAAGCAGAACTGTTTTTCCTATTTGGCAAAATACACCACGGTCAACTCTCCAGTTTTGCAAATTTAGATCTCTTATGAATTGTCTTGGGCTCCCAGTCCCCTGCTATCATTTCCAGGGGATTCTCACTTCCCTTTTGTAAGCTGTAGAAAATTAAAAGCATAATATCTCTTAGAAATCGTTTAGAAAGTCACTTGTGAATGATCTTGCAGAAATAAAACTGGAGAAAAGCTTTGCAGTTTATGCCAATCAGCACATCTACTGTTGTTTGCACTAGGTTTTGGGTTGAAACTCTCAGACAGTCACCCCTCCCAGGAGAGCCATCTTGGATATTTAACCTCTAATTTTAAGGGGTCTACCAATGATGCTTCTTTCATCACTGATCACTTTGGTGACATCAAAGGATTAAGGAAAGTGTTGTTGTTTTTTTCCCCTGGGCCTTTCACCTACTTTTCTTCTCCCTTCCTCTTCACTCTCCATAAAGCTTATCTTGGAGGCCAGGCACCATTTGCCATGGCCCGGTAAGGTGTGTGTAATACATGCTCTGATAGGCTCGTGTTTGTAACAGATACATGAAGTTGTCATTGAGGCAGGAACAACTTGCTATCAGGCTTTGTATACTGGACGGGGATTACCAACGCTGGCCAAGCTCAGACTGTCTTCTTGATGTTGCTTTCTGTCTCCCCGAGTCTCTGTGCCTTCGCTTATGAGACCCCCCTTTTGTGGTTGTGATTGTTGTTCATTTTTCTTTTCTTATCTCAACCCATCTTGTGCTTCAACTTTTGTTTCATCCTGAGGGGAAAAAAAATCTCTTGCAATTTTAAGGGGAGGGGGAGGAGGAGAAAACAAAATGAAACGGAAAGCTGTTCAGATAACCCAGGAGGATTTTAAGACCCCTTTGTTATAACAACCCTTTTATGTTTGAAATATTTATTGGGCCTCTTCCTGGTCTCGATCGGAAGGGAAACCTGAATTGGTGTCCCACAAGCTGCCTGGGCAGATGGAGGAGTACATGTTTACAGTCAAGATGGTGCTTGATCTTGGAATGACAGGAAATGATTTTGCAAATCCAGATAAACTATTTTATCCTAGAAAGCATACACACCAAACATAGTTTAAAGTAAACACATGAGAATCCTTTTGTTGTGACCCGTGGGTATTGGGAGAAGGGAGCACTCCTTCAGATTAAGGATCTTTTGGTGAAATACTTGTCTCTAAGGACTTGTTTTGCCTGTGTCCTCTATCAGGGGTAGCTTTAGATGTCAAAGCTCAAAATGTAGTAATGCAAAAAAAAAAAAAAAGAAAAAAAAGCAATGCATAGTGAATAGTGGGTTTTTTTAAAATAAATGAATGAATGAATGAGGTAGCTCTTCTTCCCCTCCATGTCTTTTGGAGTTCACCAGATTTTTGAGTACCTTTGGGGGACCGTGCTAGATTTGATATTTCTTGGTACTTGTTTTCTTCCAAACAAGGTGGAGCTGGCATCTTAATTTCAGACCTTTATCCAAAATTATGTAAAAAATTTTAAAGTTTATGTAGAGAAATGTTGAAGGATAAGATTACTCCAACATTTATATATGTGGATACTACAGGAAATCACCAAGAACGTTTGGAACAAGATTAGGGAAAGGGACTCAGATTTTAAAATTGTAAAGTTAATAATAAAAAACAATACAGTGTCCATATGTAGATCATAGAAGACAAGAGTGTCTGGAGCAAATACAAGGACATATGCTAATTTTTATTGTCAAAAGAGGCATTTTAATTGATTATATATGTGTTTTCTACATTGTTATATATCCCAAAGTTCTTCCAACACCATATCACCCATGAACCATCACCATGATCTCTTGTGTTCATCCTTCCCCTGATTTTGCCCTCCCTCCTTGCTGTTCCTTTGCTTCACTTCTGTTGCTTTTAACTTTTTCTTGTTCTTTTATTTGTTTTTTTTTTCTATCCCACAGAATAAGTGAGGCCATCCAGTATTGATCTTTTCCTTTCTGACTTATTTCAGTTAGCATAATTCCCTCCAACTCCATCCATGTTGCTACAAATGACATAAGTTTGTCTTTTTTGATCACTAACTAGCATCCCATTGTGTATGTATACCATAGCTTTTTGATGCATTCATCTGTTTTGGGGCATATGGGTAGCTATTGTAAATATTGCTGCAGTAAACATAGGCGTGCAGATTTTCCTTTGAATTAGTGTTTTTGTATCCTTTCAGTAGATTCCCAGCAGTGGAATCACTGGATTTTTATTATGGTAGTTCCATTTTTAGTAGTTTGAGGATCTTCCACACAGCTCTCCATAGTGACTGTAGCAGTTTGCATCCCACCAGCAGTAGAAAAGTGTTCCTTTTTCTCCGCATCCTCACCAGCATTTGTTGAAAAGGGATAGTTTTCATTGATCAAATTGTTTTTTGAAATTTGGCAGGACCTTTCAAGTGAATCAGTTATTAACTAGCTTTAATTATTTTATTATGTGCCAGGTACTGTTCTAATAATCTTTCCTGTATTGACTCAATCTTCATAGTAACTCTTTGAGATAGAAAGTGTTTTTTATTTTTTATTGATTGCACATATATATATACACATACATATTGCACATATATATATATACATATTATATCATTGTCTACCCTAGATTCTCCCATCACTTTATCATCCGTGAACAATCTGTCTTCTGTACTCTCCCCCTCCCCATTTTCTCCTTCTTCCCCCTCTCTCACTCCATGTTTCATAGGGTGGGTGAGATAGAAAGTATTATTACCCGTATTTGAACATGAAAAAACAAAACAAAAACAAGGGAAGTTTATAAGTGGTCCAAAGTCACATAGCGATTATGTGGTAGAGTCAGAATTTGAACCCAGGCAATAAAATGAAATCATTATGTGGTTTATGCTATATAACAACTTAAATTTCAGTTGGCTTAAAAATCTAAATTTATAAAATAAATCTTTATAGCTTCATTATACTATTAGATCACATTATGTGATCTTGAAATACAAGTGGCTTTCTTCAATGAGACAGAAATCTCCAAAAAGCCCCATGATAAACATAGCTAACACATGAAAAGGACATTATGACAAGACACATAAACAAAATCAGAAGTCCAGTGATTTAAACAAGAGGAAATATGTTTGCACTCCATTTTCCCAAGAAGAATTTGTATCTACAATGGACAAAGAACCTTTTAAAAATGATATTTAAAAAAAAAGGTTTAGTTGACATGGATTGGTTATTCCCAGAAGACAAAATGTAAATGGTGAATCAACAGTGGTAGTGTGTGCTGAGTGACAGACTTTTAAGGAAACTCCCATTTTTTTCTGATCATTGTAAATCCACAGGGAACAAAGTTTTTCCTTGAAGTTAGTCCCCTACCTCCCATGCTTTCTGTCACCATCCCATCTCCCACCCCTCATCTCTTGGGATGTGTTGGTTAGCTCTCCATTCAAAGAGTTCGCTCTCTGGGGGAGGTTGTCAGTAGCTGGAGATGTTGACATTTCACACCTGAGTGTTACTTGGCTGTGATTTTCTGGTTTTCTGTTGCTTTGCTTCCCTATCTTCTTAGCAGAAGATATTTCTCTTTTTCATTCTGTGATCTATAATTCACATCTTTCCACCTCTTTCTCTGATCCTATCAAGATGACTCTTTTGGTCTCACTTTCCAGCTCTTCCTTTAGAATTTTAGGGCTTGATAGGACCAAAGCAATTATTAGTGATGTTTTTTTTTTTCAGGCAGCTCTTTATTGTTCCAGGACAGTTAAATGACAACTAAGTGAAAAAGCTAATGAGTGGGAGATCAGAACCTAGAGTTTCATCTTTTGTTATTTTTTAATAACTATTTTACCTTAAAGATTTTCAATTTCTTTACATATATACTCACATGTAGACTGTGCTCTCCATTGATGTAATTATAAACATGCTATTTTTATTATAAACTCTTGATTTTTCTTTCCTTTTAAAAATACCTATCGCTTCCTCCCTCCAATATTAACTTCATCCTCTCCCCAAGGAGGATGACAACTAAATAAACCAAAAAAGTGAAATTCCCATTTTCTCTCTGGTAATAGGAATTTACACACATACATAAAGGAAATTTTTGTAACACAAATGAGATCATATGATTACATTTTTGAATGTTGCTGGTGGAATTCCTTCCCAATCAACCCGTATAGATTTATTTCATTATTTTGTGTGTTAAACATTTTATTTTTTATATGAATACTTTATTATATAGATAATTATTTCACGTCTTTGTAATCCCTGGGGCTCTCTCCTCCCTGATCGTTCCCTCCCTCACCACCCCCGCCCCCGCAAGTTGTGAACTTCAGTTTGTGTGTTAAAATTTTTAATTTATTCATTATAAGTATTTAATGTAAGCTTTTGGAATCTATTGCCATGTTTAGAGGAAGAAATTAACAAATACAACCCTAACGGCTAGGTAGACAAAGATTTGCAAGAGCCAGAGAGAAGACTCGTAAAAGACTTGGATGTAGGATCTGAAACCATAAAATACATGGAGGAAAATATGGACAAAACACTCCAAGACTTACACATCAGAAACCTCTTTCAGATCACATCTACAAATGCTAAAAAATGAAGGAAAACAAAAGCTGGGACTACATCAAATTAAAAAGCCTCTGCACAGCAAAAGAGACAATAACCAAAACAGAAAGAAACCCAACTGAATGTTGGAAGAAATTTTTGCCCTACCCACAAGTGATAAGGGCCTGATAACAAAGATCCACAAATAACTCATATAACTCAACAAAAATAAGACCAAAAAAAGTTTAAAAAAATGGGAGAAGATCTAAAAAAGACACTTCTCCAAAGAGGAAATACAGATGGCCAACAGGCATATGAAAAAATGCTCAACATCACTAACAATCAGGGCAATGCAAATCAAAACCACAATGAGATACCATCTTACACCAGTAAGAATGGGCCCTATTAAAACAAAAACAAAAACAAAAAAAACAAAACCAAAAACCAGGCAACAACAAGTGCTGGTGTGCCTGTGGAGAGAAAGGAACACTTCTACACTGCTGGTGGGAGTGCAAGCTGGTCCAGTCACTACGGAAAGCTATGTGAAAGACCTTTAGATTATTTCATTATTTTAAATTATCTGCATAATACTGAGTCCTTTGGATACTTTACAATTTATTAAACTTACTGGTAAGTGTCCGCCCTTTGCTTCTGGTTTTTAATATAATTTCTAATGACCAACCATACAGGGAACATTCATGCTGTCAAGGTTGGGTGCATGGTCCAGTCACACCAATCTCACCTTGAGGTGTGAGGTGTGAGGTGTGAGGTGTGAGCTTCCAGGAAATGCATAGTCACACTGAAACTTGAACAGTGAGCTGAGACAGATGCTCTTTCACACAGTGCTGTCATGTCTATAGTTAGTGTTCAATGAGTTGTGTTCTGGGAGGGTGGGGGCGGGAGAGAACAATACTTTCAATTTTAATAGCTGCTTTAACAGATGTCTGCGGAATGTCTTGAGATATATTTCTGCAGTTGCCTTGCAAACTGAGCTCAGCAGCCTGTAGAGATTTACTTCTTCATTGTCTATGTCAATTCCTTGGCGACGGTACCAGAGCCCTCGGCAAATCCTCCTCATCCCCAGCTAACATCGCTGGTCCATCATTTGCCTCCAAGACTTGTGACAGGTCTGTTTTATGGACTCTCTATTCTTTCAGTTTGCTAATTCTTCTCCAAATTCAGTTTTGGACAAAGGATCTGTTGGAACCTGATCGCATTAGTGAGCATTTACTTTCATCTTCTGACAATTTGCCATGAGTAACAGACACAGAATAATTGGTCCAAGTTGTAATTGAGCACAGAGACATACAAAGTCTGTATCTGAGAGTAATTCTGGACCCATCAAGAGGGAATTCAAGTTGAACCACTGTTTCCCTAATTTCTACTGTAAATGTGTTTTTTTATAATTGCATGTAAATGATCTTTCATTTATAGAATTGATCCTGAGCCTCTGATATGCTAGACTATAACAGGATTAATTCTAAAGTACAAACTTTCAAGGCATTGCTTATAACTTGAATAGAAAAAAAAAATTAAACACTTTTCCATATTTCTCGATGACTGTTGTAAAAAATGTGCAATTATTTTAGCTACTAACTCCCCATTCTGCCATTCTCATTCTGTCTTCATCTAGCTGATGTGCAATTGGTGATAATTCCACAGAGCTGAAATGTATTTCTTACAGTAGATTGTTCAAACAATGTTGAGTGCAATAGATACTTTCTTGTTTCTTGTGCAATATGGACTCCATGTTTATTCTCTGATATTGAGATTTTAGTGGAAATTTGCTCTGATAGTACTATTTGGGTTATATTATTTTTTCCCCGTCTAAGTGAGGAAGTTGTATAAGATGATATTATTAGAGTGATGCCAATTGAGAATTTCAGATTTCCAGATCAAATGAGAGTTCACCGAACTGAAGTGATGAAGGTAAAGAGACAGCCTTTAAAATAAAAGACCACTCTCCTCCAAAGTGCCCTGGTGCTAATACAGGCAGTGGGGACCCAGGCTAGTGATCCCCTGACTGGCCAGCTATTGTAGAATACCTTGTTCACTCTGATTTGCATTATTTTCAGATAAATATTTGGGAAAAGAATTAAAATACAGTGATTTTATGCAAGGAAATGAAAAGATTAACTCATGACCTATCCCATGCTGGTGTGTGACCCTACACATTTGTGTGTCTTTATCTAGCAGGAGAGAACATTCTGGGAGATCGGGTTAAGCAGGAGTTTTATCATCAACCTTAAGATTTGACCATAAATTAAATTCCCCTGAAGATTTTGGGTGGTCCAACTAACTTCTTGGACCAACTTCTTGTAACTTCCAACAACTTAACTTATTTACTTAAGCAATTTAGGTAGTTGGCTTGACTCCCACCAACTCTTCCATTTCAAGGTTTTCCTGGTTAGTAGCAAACCAGCATGGTGCTGTGGTGAGGTGATGGTGTGGTCAGCCCATCACAGGGCATGAAGTGAATCATATACTGCAAACATGGGCAGACTGATGAAAGTCGACCAGGGTCCAGGACACAGAGATGGGCAGGATGTCATTGTCAGCTCAACTCATGGGCAGGTGACTGCCTGTAGACAGAAAAAAAAGGTCAAGGGTCAGGAAACATGTGGACCCAAAGAGAAGAGCGAAAGTACTAAGTGTGAACCACTTTTCCTGATTTTAGTCCAGCCAAGCGGAAGGCACAGGGCTGTGTCAACCAACGTTCCCTGAACTGGCTTGTCAGCAGAACGGACACAGCCGCTCCCACTTCTCCCTGACCTCATACATGGGACTGGTGACCACAGTGGGCTCCCTGCTCAGAGCTCAGCAGGAGAGAGGAAGAACGGTCACATGACATCAAAAGTGCCTCAGTTTTGCTCCTTGTTGACAGCCATCTAAAGGTAGCATCAAGCCAGCTGTGGCAGCGGGTGCCTATAGTCCAAGTGCTGGGAGGCATGAGGCCTAGAATAGCTTGAGTTTGTGGGTACGAGACTACCCTGGGCAATATAGTGAGACCTGGTCTTGAAACACTGCGGGGGCATGGTGGCAGGTGCCTGTAATCCCAGCTACCTGGGAGGCTGAGGCTGGGGATCATTTGAGTCCCCAGAATCAGGACTACCCTGGGCAACATAGTGAGGCCCAGTCTCTAAATAAATAAACAAACAAATAAACAAGTGAATAAATAAATAAGCAAAGGTAGCATCAGCCAGTAGAGCATCATAGCATGTTTCTTACATCTTCTACCTCTAGCCTCTCATAATTTGTGATCCTGTCCATGAGGCATGTGTTGTTTGAGCTTTGAAATCCACTTGGCTGAGGCTTTGAGCTATTCATTAGCACCAAGAAGTCATCCTACTCATCCACCTATCATTTGCAGAAAATTTGAATCTTTGTGAATCAATGACCAATGTCCTTAAATAAAAAAATTCGTGTGCAGCCAACATTCTTCATGCACAGTGGTAGATTTTTATCAGCCTTTTTGTCACTATTCTGCTTTACTTTGACTGTAGGTCCCTACATCTTTGATTGTCAAAACACAGTGTGATGCAGAAATGTAGCTAAGACACATAGATGCATATTAAACTCTTTCTGAAAAATATAAATATGGGGGGGGGACAGGGTGGGAATGGTCAGGGAGGGGGAATGAGAGATCACAGAGATGTGAAATTTATATATAAATAAATTATTAAAATATATATAAATATTCCACACAGTTGAAAATCTTCACCAACAGAGAAATTAATAAATTAAAAAAATGCAATTTGACTGCTACTACCACAAGTAATTTTAACAGTTTCTTAACTTGCCTCCTGGAATTGACTTATCTGTGAGAACATGAGACCGAGGTGTCTTTTTGTTTTTATCTAAGTGGGATCATCGGAGCCATTACTGCCTGTCAGTTTACTTGTCTTCTTTTGTGCTATATTTAACTGCTTCCTACTGACAATTATTGAGATTATTTCTACCCTTTCAACCTTTTAATCATTCGATAGTGCAACAGACATCCATGTGCATGCTATCTCTCGATCATTACAGCACAGGTAAATGTATTGAAACTGGGAAAAAGGTCTGAAGGCAAAAATAAAGCCAATGACATGTCTGGATTTATTTTCTCTCGTCTCTGTTTTCAACGACTACAGATAATTGAATGCTGAGCATAGGAACAGAGAGAAGCAGAGAAGAAACAGGAAAGATGGACAAAGATTTTCTTGGGTATCATCAGGTTTAACTCAGGAGAGATTTGATTAGGTCATTCTCAGCCTGGTAAACTATCAAAAAGAAAATGATTTCATGGGTCACCAAGTAAGTTTCAAGACGTTTTCCTCTTCAGGTCTCACTGTTACTGAGATTTCCTATCATCCAGGCCTTGCGTTTTGCTCCTTCTAAGAAATGCCTGTGGCAATCAGTGCTTACCTTGTAAAGGTCACACATTGTGTTTAGCCTTTCATATTCATTTTTAATGCATGTGTCCAGATTTGTTAGTTTGGTTAATATCTTCAAGGTGAACTCTGTACTTTCTCCTCTGCAGAGCAATGCACAACGCCTGGAAACAGCACCGAATACTCATTTTACAAGCTGATTTCTCTAGATGCCAGAGTCCCACTTACCTTAGGAATCAAGGAAATATTTTTTTCCCCATCATCCCTTCCTACAGTACCAGTGCTTGGCATTGCATTTGAGTTTCTCAATCTGTGTTTGCAGGGTCTGACTGGGCCAAAACATGGCATTTTGGTAGACAATGACCATGAACCTTTGTTTTGTTTCCTTTCATAGGTCAGGTGGCCTTAGCTGGCACAGAAGTAGAAACAGATGTTGAGAGGGGTAAGGAGGTAGGTGGTGCCAATGTCTAAGTTCTGGGAAAAGGAAACACTTCATGGAGAATAGGTGCCACCTGCCAGCAAAACCAGTTTGGCTAAACATAGCTAAAAAATAATTCCCAAGAGTATAAGATAATGTTTGTTTATACATGAAATTGAATGCAGGTGTGCGTGTGTACGTGTCTGTCTCTGTGCGTACCTGGTGCACATTCCACTCTAGTGAAGTTTCTTGACCTGTATGTGAGACCCAATTGCTGAAAGAACAGTTTTATTTAATATATGACCTGTTCAAAAGAACAGAGCTGCTGAATGGAATTTTAAACATTTTTTTTCCTTCTGTTTTCAACTGTTTCAGAGTTGCAAAACTATACAAAAATTGAATTAGGGCTTTGAAAAGCTACACAGTGATTAAATATGATTCACAAAAACTGAACAGAAGAATTACTTCCTTCTAGCAGACTTGGTTACATTTGGGACATTAATTGACCCAAGACCATTAGATGGAATTTAGTGCAAAAACTACATTTGTTTTGAGTTGAGATACTATTTTGTGCCTCAGTTTCCTCATCTATGAAGTGGGCACAATAATTGTATGTATCTCATGAAGTTATTGAGAAAGAGCAAATGTTCTATGAAAATCACAGTACATGGTACATAGGAAGTTATGTATTGACACTAAGTTCCATGATGAATGTCTTTAGACTAGCAAATGAAATCCTGGCACATTCCTTCATGATTTTCTATGCTTTTTCCAATTAACAATGCTCTTCAATAAAAGATGGAATACCACTAAAATCTGTGAAATGTTTCTTAGGTATGGGAATTATAGTTTTCATTGACATTGGAATTTAAGCCCTGAATGCTGAGATCAGGAAAAGAACATAGTCGTAGGTGTTCAGTGACATGGATTTAGTTGGAGTCCTGTCACTTACTTGCTAATAATTCTGGGAAGGGTGCCTCAGTTTTTTTTTGACTTACAGTTGAGGAAAACTAAGTTGAGGAAAAATGTAAAACTAAGGTAAGTAGAAGAATGAAATAATTATAAGATCCTTTCTAGGAAAAACAGAAGCGTTGCCACTGTCATAATACCAACGTATAGAAAAACACTGTAATATGTTACACTACAATCTGAACCCAACTTATAATTTATTTTGAATTATTTTAAAAATCCATTACACACAGAGCAGGTTACATTAGAACAAATTATTTTCTAAAATTGATAAATAGAACTAAAGGACATCAAGCTATAAAGTCCTCCATGGCAAGATTGATGCATTAATATCTATCCTTGTATCTCTATTAACATCTACCCTGGTATCTCTAGATGCTAACACAGAGCCTGTTACATTGTGGGTACTGAAGTTTGCCTAAATGAATCAATCAGAAGTTAGAGTCACAATTTAGAGTTTGTAAACTCAATATTATTCCATTTTGCTTGAATCTAGCATTTAAATTGCTAGACAGCTTGAAATTTCTGAAATCTGAGGTTTTGCATTGAAGGTGAATTCCTTTTGTGGTTGCTGGTTCAGTATGGTCATTATTGCCTGATAACTTCCTAGATATGCAGAGTCTTGGGCTCTAACCAAACTTGAGAGACTTTGAAGATGAAGTCTAACAACCTGTGTTATTTAAAGTAGACTTCGTAAGCCAGGCATGGTGGTTTGTGCCTGTAAGCTTCAGCCTATGAAGCGGCTGAGGCTAGGGATCATGGTTCGAGTCCCGCTTGGGGCAACACAGTGAGACCTAGTCCCAAAAAATAGCTGGGCGTGGTGGCGTGCACCTGTAATCCCAACTACCTGGGAAGCTGAGACTGGGGATTGCTTGAGTGTGTGGTACCCTAGGCAACATGAGCCTGTGGTTCCACAGGCAAAAATAGCGAGACCTAGTCTCAATAGAGAGATAGATAGATAGATAGATAGATAGATAGATAGATAGATAGATAGATAGATAGATAGATAGATAGATAGATAGATAGATAGATAGATAGATAGATAGACTGACTTTGTTTTTCAGAGCACGGTGGGGTACAGCACATGCTGAGGAATATGTTGATAAACCCATCAAACATCTTTGATACCCCAATACCATTCAGGACCTCTAGTTTACTTTAAGGTTCACTTTTGGTGGTCTATATGTTAGATTTTGACAAATTTACAATACACATCCACCATTATGGATCTCAAAGAATTGTTCCACTGCCTTAAACAATCGGTGTTTTAAGAAGCCCTTCAAGTGATTCTAATTCATGTTAGAGTTGCATTACAGATTATAAATTTTTAAGTGAAGTAGAAATAGCCAAGAAATTAAGACTATCTTAAGTCTTATACCAAATTGAAAGGCATGGTTAATTTAGCCTACTATTTTTTTTATACATTTGGATGTTAATAATCAGTGGTCTTTAAAAGGACTGAGGAACTTGTAGTGTTAAGTCCTATGTTTTCCTCTTGCTGAAATTTCAGTATGCCTTCTCAGCATATTGACTGGAAAGTAGGATAGAGTTGTATAAAAAACATTGATTTACTCTGAGGAGAAAAAGTCTTATTACTGAAGATTTCAAACATATAGAAGGACAGATAAAAATATAATTAGTCTTCATCTACCAATTGCTAAACTTCAATAGTTATTCTTAACCTATCTTGCTTTCCATATATTCACATTCATCCTTTCCTCCTTGCCAAATTGTTTTGAAACAAATCCAAGATAATATCTTGTAACTTTTAAATAGAGATGGTCCAGAAAAATAGAGGGAAACATTTCCCAACTAATTTTATGAGACTGTTATTACCATGATAACAGAATTAGGGAAAGATATTCCAAGGAAAGAAAACCACACAACAATATCACCTTTGACTATGGATTGCAAGATCATTAACAAATTATTATTCAATCAAGTCTAGTTACATATAAAAAAAGATTGCATGTTATGAGTTGGCTGGGGTTTATCCCAGGGATGCAAGTTTGATTCAACATTACAATTCACAAATCCATTTCTGGACACATCTACATATGGCAAAAAAATGAAGGAAAACATAAAGAGCTGGAACTATATCAAACTAAAAAGCTTCTGTATGGCAAAAGAGACAACTACAAAACAAAAAAAAAACCGAGTGGGAGAAAATTTTTGCTATTCATACAAGTGATAAGGGTCTCATAACAAAGATCCACAAGGAACTCACACAACTGAACAAAAACAAACCAAAAATCCAGTTGAAAAATGGGGAGAGAAGAACTAAAAAGGACACTTCTCCAAAGAAGAAATACAAATGGACAACAGGTACATGAAAAAATGCTCAACGTCACTAGCAACTAGGGAAAGGCAAATCAAAACCACAATGAGATACCATCTTATATTAGTAAGAATGGCCCATGTCAAAAACAAACAAACAAACAAACAAACAAATGGGCAACAGCAAGTGCTGGAATGGATATGGAGATAAAGGAACACTCTCACACTGCTGGTGGGAATGTGGTTCAATCACCATGTAAAACTGTGTGGAGGACCCTCAAACTAATGAAAATGGAACTACCATTTGATGCAGCAATCGTTTGTTTGGGAATATTCCCAAAGGAGACCTCAAAACTTATATAAAGGGACACCTTTGCTTGAATGTTTACTGCAGCACTATTTATAATTGCAAAGACATGGGAACAACCCAAATGTCCCAAGACAGATGAATGGATGAAAAAGATGTGGTACATATACACAATGGAATATTACTCATCAATCAAAAATGACAAATTTGGTGAATTTATAGCATGGGTGAACCTAGAAGAAATCATTTTAGCAGAAACAAATCAGAAAGAGAAAGAAACCAAATGGTTTCACTAATATATGGGATATAGGAAAAACAATCAAAAGGCCAGGAGGAAAAGTCCAAGCAAGCTAACAACCAAACTAAAGTACACAACTCGGGGGCGGCGGAGGGTGGGGGGGGGGAGATGAGAGGGAGTGCTCAGAGAGGGGAGGTGGTGGGTGAACCCCAGAAAAACAAAGATATGAAATATATATATATAAATACATTTTTTTTGGAGGCTAGGTCTCACAATTTTTGCCCATGGAACCGCAGGCTCACATTGCCCGGGGTACACAGACTCAAGCAATCCCCAGCCTTAGCTTCCCAGGTAGCTAGGGTTACAGGTGCATGCCACCATGCCCAGCTACTTTTTGGGACTAGGTCTCGCTGTGTTGCCCTGGGTGGGACTCGAATTGTGATGCCCAGACCCCACTGTGACTCCATAAGCTGTCGCTTACAGGCACATGCCACTGTGCCCGGCCCATCAATGCAATTTGTACGGACATCGTGTGACTATCTCAATAAATTCACAAAATCATTTGACTAAATTTAATATTCACTCTTAAAGACTTCCAATAAAAGTGAAATTTCTCTACCTAATAAAAGAAATATATGAAAACTTTGTAACATCTTAATGAGGAAAGAATTTCTTCATTCTTCTCAAGTGTGGTGATGAGTTAGGGATGTCCACTTTTACCACTTCTACTTGGTGGAACCCCTAGCCTACAATATACTAACTGAGAACATTTATAGGAAAAAATAAACTGAACTTGTCTTTATCCACAGAAGTATGATTATCCATATAGAGATACCCATAAATCTATCAAAAAACTACTGGAACAAATAGTTGAGCCCAGCAGAGCTACAAAAGTAATATAAGAAATTAATTTTATTTTATATAGTAACAAAAGAAGTGGAAAAATTAAAATGAAAAGTACCATTTCTAATGGCACCAAAGAACATGAAAACTTTGGGATAAATCAAATTAAATGTGGTCAAAACTTAAATGCTGAAAGTTATTAAAACACAAATGAAAGAAATGATATCCGTGATAAGCCCCAGTGACCCCTGTCTCTTTGCATTCAAGTCCTGGTGTTAATGTCCTTTCACTCAGAGTAGGGCCGAACTAGTAGAATATTCTGAAGTTGATAGTTGATGACTTCCAGTTCTAGGTTATAAAAGACATTATGGTTTCTACTTTGCTATCATGGGTCTGTGGCTCTAGGATAGCTGAATTCTATGCCTCTTCAGTAAGCCTGTGGAGACACCCAACTTTCAGCAAAGACCGTTATTCTGCTGTCAATAGTCAGATGTATCCTCACATAGACATGGCATCTCCAGCTGACAACCCTTCACATGACTATTTCCCTGCTTGGCATCCTAATGGTAACCTTGTGAGAGACTTGGAATAGAACAACCCAGCTCCATTATTCCTACTCCATTATTCCCACTCTGAAACTTCAGCACTGTACTAATAAAATGCTTATTATTCGAGGTTACTAGATTTTATTATCCAGTAATAGAAAACTAGCACGAGTTTTGTGCCACATGTGAGATGTTATCCTCACTTAGCACTTTGCAGATGGGGGAGTAGATTTTGAGTGGACTGATCAGTGGAGACATTAGGACTTTGAGAAGCACATTGGTCCAAGTCTACGGAATTTTGAAGAGCTGATGATGTGGTTTTTATCTTGTACTTATGTTAATGTGTTGTCTCACATTAATTGATTTCCTTATATTGAACCATCTTTATATCCCAGGGATAAATCACATTTTGTCACGGTATATGATCCTTTTAATGGTTTGTTAAATTCCATTTGCTAGTCATTTGCTGAGAATTTATCCATCAAAGTTCATCAGCGATATTGACCTGTAGTTTTCTTGAAGTATTTTTTGCCTGACTTTGGTTTCAAGGGTGAGACTGTCCTTATAAAATAAGTTTGAAAGCGTTCCCTTCTTTTTAAATTGTTTGGGGGAAGAGTTTGGAAACCTTTGGTGTTGATTTTTGTTTAAATTTTGTTGTAATTCATTTTAGTTATGCAAGATGAATAAGTTCCAGAGATCTGCTAAACATTATGCTCAGAGAAAAAGCTACTGTATTCTCCAGCTAAAACTCTCTTGACAGGATAGCTCTTATGTTAAGTGTTCTTACCACAATAAAGCAAATAAATGTAAAATAAAATGAAGAGAAAACTGTGACTCAGCATGGTTCAAAGAGCTTATCTAGCAGAACTTTCTAATTTCAAGTTTCCTGGCACCACAGCTTCTAGTCCTCCACTGCAACACTGTAACGTCTTGTCAAAAATATAGACAACTGGGAAGAAGGAAATAAATATCAGTCCATTTGAAACTAAGTACTATAATATGTTACCCTGCAGGAAACAGATTTTTAAAATTTTAATGACAGCCTTCACACATGAGGTCATGTGAACCCACTAGTATATTTTGAGAATTCCTTTCCCTTCAAAATTGTGCAGAATATATGTTGAAGGATTTACCCCATTTTCAGACATAGGGATAGTTTACAATGAAGACAGTGCTTATTCTAAAAAGCTGAAAAGGCATCAGTAAAAATTTAATCAATCAATTGATTGATGTAAAAGAAATGTAATTTGGAACAAACCCTATAGACTAAAACTTCTCCAAGAAAAATTTTATCAAACCACTAAAATATGTATGTGTAGGAGAGATTGTAATCTCTATCTATATATAGATATAGACAGACAGACAGATATACAGACAGACAGACAGAGAGATGAGCATATTAGCAAAAGGAAAAAGACATGTGAGAAGACTTGCAGTGTGGACTTAAAAGGAGGAAAATATTGTTGGACACCAGAGGCAGAAAACTTAGGGGATGATCTGAGGTGTTATCTCAAAGGATTATTCAGCCAAGCAACTGGGGTCCAGAGAAACTTGAAAACCTCTGTCCCCCAGCAATTTCAGCAGAAGCCCGAGGTAAGAAACACCTCAGAACAACTAATGGATGTGGATTTTGCCCACGAGAGAAAATCTCAAGGGGAATTGCAGGAGAACTACAGTGCTTTAAAGAGAATTATGTCAGCAGAAGTGTGACTGACTTAGACTGATACCGCAGTACTGTTCAAATTTCCTGATGGTGCCACATTTAAATTTCTTTCCATTTAGGGAGCCTGGTTTGTGAAGACAGAAAGCTAGAGACTTAGATCCTGATTCTTCATTTCCTTGTCCTGGGGGCAGTCAAAGTTGCCTACATTTTCTGTGTTGCAGTGAACTGTTTTGAAGAAAAGCGAGGTAATGGCCAAACATCTTGTACAGTGAGAGCTAAATAAAGGCAAGTGTTTTAAATGAATCATTGATCATTTATAAATTATGGCTGAAATCAAGATCCTGCTTTGAGATGATCATGAATCATAAATGGAAGCCGGAAGGGGTACAAGGGAACTGTGTCAGACTAGGGGCTCCCTTTCTCTTCTCCACTGGAACAGATGAGACAGGGAAAACTGCAGCTCCAAGTTGGAGAGGGTGAGTATGGCCTATATTAGATTAAATTGTTGTTAAATTTATTTATTTTCCTACAACGCTGTTCAGGTTTGTAGAATATTTGATTTCCCCCCTCAGGTGTAGTCTGCTTAACCCTCCCTCCACCACATGACCTGTGAACACTCACCATAGCCTCCCCTGTTTTGATTCCTCCCTCTCCACCTCAGGTACCCTGAGGGTACCCTGCTGGGTACCTCAAATCTACAGCCAACTTGCAAGATCTATAATTTAATTATAGGCTTTTATTATTTATTATGATGCTAAGTTATAAAGGAGTAATAAAAATATCCCCCAAATATTATTATGATGCTAAGTTATAAAGGACTAATAAAAATATCCCCCAAATATGACTGAATACAGAGGAATGAAATCTCCTCTACTCTCCCATCCCCACTCTGCTCTTCAGCAGTGGCATTTTGAAGTTCACTGTGCACTTCAGGATTTTTTCTTCTTTCCATATATGTGTAAAAAGATGATGTGATTATTGAAGAAAATTTAAGTCATGCATTTTTTTCACCCAGAAATAATCAACTTTTAAATTCTGTTGTGTGCATTTTGGTCTGTTTTTTATACCCAAACAAATAGATATGGATGTTTTTAAACTTTCTGAAACCCAAACTCTTTAAAAAAATTTAAAACTGACAGTCTAGGGTTCTCATTTTAGACCCCAAAGAACTCTGAAACTGGATAGATGAGCCAGTCTCTCTATGACGCCTCTCCACTGGAATTTGACTCTTGACTTAGAGGCCAGGAGAGGTGAAAGACAACACCGCATACTACATGGCACTGCTTCTATATCAGAGAAAGTGATCTCGATGATTCATCTTCCTTGAGACTCAATTTTGGTGTCTCCCTCCCTGCCAACCTCCTCCATGTTGTTCTTTCCCTCAGAGCAGCATTTAACAAAAAACATAACTTAGAGAAGAAAGGGAGGCTTGCCTCTAAACATGAAAAGCTTATCTTCTGTTTGAAGCTAAGACCTGGAAAGCTGTAATTCCTACTATCAGAATGAATTGCTACCAGACCATTGACTTCACTCTGATTTCCTTGATGTTTTCCTCAGCAGCAGACAGGAACATTGCATGCTGCAAACATTGAATTGTAATTTGAAATACTCATGAGTGTTCTAAGACTTTTTTTATATTATAGGTGTTCTTTCTTTAGAAGACTCACCCTAGATCACAGCAAACTTATCATGTCTCATACTATGTAGATTTTTTTCTTCTTGAAAAACATTTAACTTGTATTTTTTAATTAATTAGTTAATTATTTTTTAAATAATTAGTTAATTATTTTAAAATAATTAACATGTATTTTTAATTGTCTTGAATTCCTAAGAAATTCAAAAAATTTTTTGTTTTGTTTTTATGAGCTACATTTAAAAATGTACATATTTTTGGTACTCTTTAAAAGCTCACTGTGATTATTATACCCCATGGATGAAATAGTCCTGGACTTAAATGTTTTCATTTCTAAGTTTTAGAGGATCTCTTATGTTTTCTTAAAAATAGTTTAATGCAATGCTTATCTGCCTTGACCATACATTAAAATCACTGTAGAACCCATAAAAAAAGCCTGTTGGTCAATTTTTTTCTTTCAGAGATTGGGATTTAATTGATGGAGCCTGGTGCCAGGTACATGTATTTTTTCAAAGCTTCCCAGATCTAAGTGTGTGTCATGTGTAGTTAAGATTGAGAAACACAACTTTCACATTAATAAGTAAGCGAGCTAAAAATTCTTAGTAAAATAAAATAAAATGATAGATGCCTAATAAATCTCTTATTAAAAGATAAAAACAGTGTAGTTTGTTTCTGGGTATACTTTGAAGAAGTCTAATTCTGGTGTTTTGCATAGATAGGTCATAAGTATCTTGTTATTAAAAAGTAAGCAATTTACTGAATGAATGGGGATTGCTCGTGATCTGTCATTTGTCCTCAAGAGGTAGGTTACTAGCATTACAGCCTTACAGCAGGATTCTGGGTACAACAAGGTACTGACATCTTAGAAGAAGACTGTCACGTGCTAGAATTCTGGATTGTCAAGTGTAGTTATGGAGAATCTTTTAGACACCTCTTTAATATGTAAACCAAGATATGTCTTTAATGGGAAGTGATTATCAACTGAATCTCTTAAGGGCTCCCCATTCCTGGGATTTCCATTTCACAGGACAGACAGAAGCCAGCTATTTATGGCCACGCCATCCCACAAGAACTACTGTCTGGAGTAACTTCAAATACAGTCTAGCACTAATTCCTTATGGTTTGATTCTCTTAGGATTATGAACTGATTCAATATGGCTATCAGATCAGATCAGAAGAAAGGGGTATTGAGGCTAGAAAGAGTTTTGGATGAGGATATAAGATCAGTTGATCTAAATATATTACTCTACAAGTCTAACCAACTGCTGGATGATCAGCTGAACATAACAAATGAGAAAGAATAGATATGTTGGGAAAGCAGAATTGGCATCATGGCTGATGCTCTACAAGCAGATCTGAAAAACAAGAAGTGGCTTGTTAGTGGCTGTTTTGTCAGTAGGTGGACTTCACTGAGGAATGAACCAGATCTAAGTTTGCTTCAGAGTAAAGTTTTGGATTCGAGTCGACCTCAGTTCAAATCCTGGTCTCACCACACACAGCTACTTGGCATTGGATAATTGACTTAGCTTACCTGAGCCTTAGTTTCCATGTCAATGATACAAGAATAGTAATAGTAAGGATTTTGTAAGAGTTGGTGGAGAGGATGAAAGATGTTAACGTATGTGACATACTGACTATTCTGGCTCAATAGCCTAGATATTGCTATCCTGATACCATTGGGTGAAGGGGAACTACTTCAGAGAGAGTTTGCAAAACTTCTTGAATTAACTGGAAGTTTAGAGAAAAACAACTGTGAAAAGTATACCTGTCTTCTCTCTTACAGATATGATGAGACAGACACATCATACCCAAATAAATCCAATGGGAAGCAGAATATCAGATAGTGGACAGTATACTTTTGGGTGAGGAGAGTGAGATAACAAGCATGGGTTGATTGTCTCCTTAGCATCCATTTTCCCTCACTTTCTACAAAGCACCTTCTATTTTTCTTGGAGAAGTAGTTCCTCTCCTAATTCAAGTGATGTGGTTTTAATGTTACTGACCTCACTCTAATTGTAGGGGTACATTATAAGATTGATCTAAGTCTCTCGGTATCCTTGCATTTTATGGTTGCAGTGTTTGTGCCTCCCTTTAACCTCCTCCCCATTCATATATTGAAATCCCAACCCCTAAAGGGGAAAATATTATTAGGTAGGACCTTTGGGAGTGTCATGACTTCATGACTGAGTCCTAAGAGTGGCGATTGGATGAATAAGATTACTGCTTTTCTGAAAGAGATGTCACAGATATCTCTAGTCCCCTCTGTACTGAAGTTTGCAAACCCACAGAGGGTCCTTCCTGACCATGCTGCAACCCCCTCTCAGATTTCTGGCTCCCACAACTGTGAGAAATCAATTTCTGTTGTTATAAGCCACCCAGTCTGTGCTATCTTGGAGCAGCCTGCGCGAGCCAAGACTTTGGCCCCGGTAATTGGTGTGGAGATGAACAAGTGAGATACAGGTGAGGTTTGCTGAGAGCAGAGAGCTCTTATTTCTCAAGAGCTTCTGGCAGAGAACTTTCACTTTCTGTGAACAGTGCAATGTAAGAAAATAGAGTCAATTCCATAGATAGGGAGGTGAGCCTGAAAGCAGAATTTAAAAAATTAGAGAAAATAGGAGTATAACACACTAAATCTCTGGACAAAGCTATCTGCATTCAGTCTGTAACTTACAGCAATATTGTCCTATATACTTAAGTCAGCTTGAGTTGGTTTTCAGTTGCTTAATATCCAAGGAGTTCTGATGGTTGCAGGCAAGGAGAGAGAGATGAACTCAGACTTGCATGGCAAGAGGATTGGAAATAAGGAGGCATCTTGGGTTCTGGTTTTGAAGTGAACACAGTCTCTTATAGGCAGCTGTTGAGATAAATCACGTTTATGCAGCGAGAACTCATTGAGCATAAGCATGGAGACTAGAGAGTAGAACACATTTTCTGGAAGTGCCTCGTGGCCTACATGGGTGGAATATAGAGTATGTACATGCTATAATGCAACATACGCAACAAATAGAAAGCAGGCAAGGAATGAATCCTTTGTACAATAGGCTTAGGACTTGGGGTTTTATGCTATGTGCAAATGCCAAATGTTAAAGATGAATGAACCTAGTACTTCAGAAAGATAGTTTTCTTAGCAGAGAGAGAGCTAGATTGGAATATTTCAGGAGAGAGGCAAAAATTACCAAATCAGACCAGCCTGATCAATAAACATAGGACACAAATATGAGTGATGGAAAGAATGTAGACAAGTTTAGATGTGGGTGAGAAGGGGAAAAATGTCTGCAACGTCTGGAGCATGAGACTCTAGAAGAAGTTTGTACTGGTGAAGGCCAAAGGAGACAGTTGCATGTATTGAGAGTCTAAAAGGAATTCTATTTTGGACACTTTCAATTTCAAAGAGTGCTGACTGGACACATAGACATCTACAGGAAGGGTGGAGATGGGAATCTGAAGCTGTGGTAGAAAATCCAAGCTGGAAACCCGAATTTGCAAGTTTTCCCCATGAAGATGATCGTTGAGAGCACCACAGGAAATCAGATGCCCGAGAATGTCATGAAGGACAGGGATGGTGACCAAGAAGGGCCTAGGGGTTCCCTGTGTTTACATTTGAGCTGAAGAAACTCAACTAGTGATGGGCTTTGCCCAGGGATGCTGACATGTGCAGAGGGACACGCATCAAGTAGAAACACTTTCAATTGCAACGAATTTTCGTGGCCTAGCACCCGAAGAAAAACTCACCTGTTCCTATTAGGAAGAAAAATTATCCAAAAGCTCGAAATAAGACAAAAGGCTAATGCATATCTAAAGGACTCACACAAGAGTATTATCTAATACTCTTTATTTGACTTAACAAAAGTATTAACTTTTCATCAATTAAAAAAAAAGAAAAACATGAAATTTCAGGAAATACAAGAAATTTCTCTATGAAGATGTTTTCACATTTTTGTTGTATCTTGTATGATTATATGGTACTGTGTTTGGCTACATATAAATAAAATTTGGGGGAAATGCTTAAAAAATACTTTCAAGAGGCAGTAAGAAGTGGTGTTTTTTAAAAATCATTTATTTTTAAATTCTCATGCAGCATTAATCATATCTGTAGAGTTATTAGTCACTCTATGACCCACCCTGTATCACCCTACCCTTTCTCTCCCCTCCCCCCCCCTCCGCTGACTCTAACTCCTCTCTCGCTGTAAGTCATCAGTTGATGCTTGGCTCACTGGTCTCTTTTCCTGGAGAGACACCCTCTTTTCCTGGGTGAGAACCTGTGTCCTGGAATGCAGCGGTCCAGGCTGCTGGGCTCTCCCAGCAGTGAGGTGGGCAGCTGGGTCTTTCATGCTGGGAACTTCTCACAGAGCGGATGTGTGGTGTGGGTCCCCAGTCTGCTTTGTTGCAGTGTTTCCTGTGGTTGAGGTGACATCATGCTGGCTCTCTCTTGCTGGTATGTGTCCCTTGGTGCTGCTCCTGTCCCATATGGTTCTGGTATCTTGGGATGGGACCCAAACTCCCAGAATCTGGCAGTGGATTCATTCCCTGATGGGGACAGATTCGAGCAGGCAGTTGGTTCAGTTCCTCTCCTTTCTGGACGTTTACATTTCTGCCATGGGGCCGAACTGGGATACATACCTATGTGGTTTTCCTCCCACCGTTGGAGAGGGAGGGAGCTTTGCTCACATTGCACACATCTCTGTACCAGGAAATCTCTGTATCTAGGTCCAAAGACATTCTAGGTGGAATTCTGTGACAGGTTGCCACAATAGTCTTTCAGGCTTGTCTCTTGTGGTTCCAACCTTGTGTACTACCTATCTTGCCCAGATGATGAATGCACCCAACGTCATTATTTGCTCCTTTCCACTCATGGATGTCTGAATCTGGTTTGTTGGTTTTCTCCTTCTTAGTGCAAGTCCGGTTGAAGTGGGTAGTGATGTTCTTATTGTAGAGGTGCCTGGCAGAGCAAGGCTGAAGAAAAGCTAATGTATTTGAGGACAGTAGAGGAAGCACAGACCTCTTGTCTTTCAAGAACTTCTCTGATGAAGGAACGGGATAAAGTAACAGACAATGAAGTCATTTTAGGAAGAAGCAAGGTCAAGTTTTCTTAGGATAAGGAAATGTGCTTTTGTCTACTATCCAAAGACCATTTTAATGTCTAATATTTTCGGTGTGTTGCTTTGTTACTGGACTCCTTTTTCTCCACATCTGGAACTTCTATTTATATTATGTGGTCAGAGGCATGAAATAACTCCCTTATGGCCTTTCATCTGCCTATAACCAGTCCAACCAATTTTGGGATGATTATCAGTTATATCTGAAGTTGTAGTTTTCATTTTCAAAATAAAATTTTCATTGTGTGTGGTGTTCCTTGGTGAGTTGTTTCATTTGGTCTTATTATGGGCACCCAGGCAGTGATATATTAAAAATGAATATTCAGGAACACCGCTCGGGGAATTTTTATTTGTGCCTCAAGGGAATCCTCACCAATGTTTTGGAAACTCTGGAGACTAAATTTATGTACAGAGAACAAAAAACTTTTCTGCTGTCATTGATTCGGTCTCAGTGTTGGTAAAGCAACATTACTAAGAAATAATATCTTTATTTTGTAAAAATGTGAGCAGAGCTCTGCAAATGGATATGACTAAGCTGAAAGTAGACAAATCCTTTTTCTAAGGGAGGAGTGAGTTATAACAATTCTCTAGGAAACAAAGGCTTTTGTTTCTGTATGCATTTCTTTGAAAACTTGATCATCTTTTTAGAAGGAAGATGGTATTAATTCTCTGGAAAATGGTTACAATCTGCAAAAGGCACTAATGAAAATTTCAAGTCACACATTTCTTGTGTAGCACAAGTAATCTTTTAAGTTTTTTCTTCATTGCTCACAATCAAAAACAAAATTTCATCCCATACTCTTTAACAAATTAAGAAGTTTTTCACTTTGTGCCTGTATTGGCATTAGACAGTTCTATTTATTTCAACACATTGCCCTCTATAAAAATAATTGAGTTGAATATCAAAGACGATTGCAGTTCTGGTGAAAGAAAAGGAACAGAGAAACTAAGAACAGTAGAAAGGGAAATGACAAAATTTATCAGAATTTCATCAGGGTAATGACAGGCAAGTATGCATAGAAATTATGTTGGGCGCTAAGAATGCCAAATAGATTTGGTCTAATTCCTTCTTGAGGAAAAACTCACATGAACATATGTATTACATATATCACACATGCCATGTGTATACTTGAAAAGGAAAGTGACTTCATCATTCTATGATTAACAAAATAGCCTGTTTTAATTTGCCTAGAATACAGTAAATAATTATGATAAACTTCAATATATTTATTAAATGTATGATTATAATTAAATATGAATTTAAGAATGAGCATATAAAGTACATTTTACTACACTTGATCTTAGCCAAAAAGGCCACGAAGTGATTAAAGTACATTTAACATTGACTGTGCATACAAATTTAACCCCATGGTATTTTCAACAGGCTTTGATATTTCTATTTAATTAATCACATCACAGTAAGTCTATACATTTACAAATATATTTTACTAGATATCATCATGTGATCCCACCATTTATAGATTTGGGACTTTGGAAAATTTACTTAAGCCTTTTAAACCTCACTCTTCCCTTTTCTTCGAGAATAATTATAGTATCTTCTGCATTGAGTCACTGTGAACATGAAAATAAGATAATTCAAAGAAAATATTTATCACATAATAAGTCAATAAAAAAGTCTGCTTCTTTAGAAAAGCAAAGAGTGTCTTGATACTTGATACTTGATACATAATTTTTTCATGGTGACATATCATGCATTGTTTCCAAACAGATAAGCCTACTTTTATTCAAGAATTTTTCAAAAGCATAGAAACCTCTACTAAATAAATAAGTTATTGTCTTTGCTCTCACTTTCCACCAAGAATTTCTCATAGGGCTTGCTGCTTTCCTGGGGATGGTAAGGATGATTGAAACAAGGGGTAAAGGAGAACATTCAAAGCAGTACCTAGTCATGTGAGTGTTGGCTAGTTTTGCTATTTTCTAGCATCTTTCTTTAACTAATCTAGTTGATTATTTAAATTCTCTGCATGCTTTCCAAATATGCAAATTGTTATATTTATCTGTGAGTTGTAACAAACCCTATGGGAGAGTTTGAGAGGCACTGAGGTGTTTATAGTAACTGAGATTTTTCCTTTGCAGGTGGAAAATGTGAAGTTCTGTTTCATAATAAGGATGGTGAAATTTGTTTTCTATTTATCAGAATGTAAAGTTTCATGAGTAAAAATCAAACTGATAGAAGTACCCAGGATAAGTCTGATTTGGTGATGATGTAGCTGTCTCCTTGAACGTGCAACTATTTTTAAAGTTGAAGCTAAAATATAAATCACACAGACAGTAAAATAAACGTGGGTATATAAGGAGAGTGGGTAATGCAAGATGTGGGCATGCTCACTGTCCCAGTCATGAGAACCATGGGTACAGATGAACTTCACATGAAGCCAACACCTTGAAGTGCAAAGCACACTTTGCTGAGTTACAGCACAAACAAATATTAGGAAGAATTAAATGAAGTCAACATAGAAAGTGTCATGTTAATATGGAATCAACAACATTTGAAGATGTAGCAGCCACCAGAACAGAGGTGAACTTGAGTGTATCTTTTATCTATAAAATGAATGGTTTTTCATTTTGACAAATTGTTATAGATATATTGGAGTGAAGAATGCAATTTCCCACCCACCAGCACCTCTGACTCAGTCATTTCCCAGAAATAACGTCAACACACCCACAGGGGGATAGTCAGTTCTCATAGCCTAGCTTTAGCACCGCTGTGACTGCAGTTATCTAAGATAGACAATTTTTTTAACCATGGAAAAATGTAAACATAGAAAAGTAGGAAGAAGAGTAAAACAAACCCATCCAAACCAACTTTTCCAATACTAACCTTCTCTAGTTTTCATACTTCCTTTCTGAGACAGAAAGTAAAAAAATCTAGTGATGGTAGAACCAAAGTTTGTGTCATGGAGTGTAATTCATGCAAAGTGTGCTTTGGTGATATGGATACTGTATATTCTGTGTGGACAAAGCCCAGAGAAGAAGCTCAAAATACAAAGTAGCCTGTGATTCTGGCCCAGCACCAGGCCTCTGGGAGGGTGCCATCCCCACACCACCTTCACTGCAGACCTGGGCAGCCACCCCCCCTTCAGTCAGGTTCCTGCGGGAACCCACCCAACCTTTCCCCCACCCAGGTGAGGTGCCAGAAGATGCTTGTGGCACTGGCGCAAATCACTAAACTACAGATCTACTTTCAACCTGGAAAACATTCCCATTAGCATGCCAACCAACACCAGATCCGTGGCTTCTCAATGTGTAGAACAAGTTAGAAAGCAAAACACAGTGAGGAGAAAAACTGTAGACATGCAAGCAAGCCCTACGGGAAGTAATCCATCACCAACAAAGAAGAGACAATCTCCAGAAAACACCAAGGAAAGCAATGAAAAAATGATGTGTATCTCAGACAAAGATTCCAACATCAATATGTTAAATGCACTCCAACAAATAAGAAAATTAGATAAAAAGGACCACAGGATGATAGAAGCATTTAATGTACTAAGGGAAGAAGTAGACACATATAAAAAAGAGAGTATAAATATAACCTCATCAACAAACTGAAGAATGAAAATGAATCCCTAAAATTGAAATTGAAAGAGACTCAAGATTTAAGGGTTGCAATAGATGAGTTCAAAAATGCATGGAAAAGCCACGGAAGCAGATTAGATGAAATAGAAGAACGAATCAGCACACTTGAGGATACAGAAATAGAGAAGACGAAGAAAGAAAAAGAGAGAGAGAAAGTAAGAGGATGGAAGACAAGCTCAGAGATATGTCAGATTCCTTAAAGAAAAGAAACATAAGAGTAATAGGAATCCCAGAAGGAGAGAAGAGAGTCATGGGAACTGAAAGGTTTTTCAATATAATAATAGAGGAGAACTTCCCAAATCCGAAGAAAGAAATGAAAATAGACATACAGGAAGCCAAGAGGACAACTAAACTATTTTAATGAAAGAAAAGCCACAGCGAGACACATCATCGTAAAACTTTCAAGAACCCAAGATAAGGAAAAAATAATGAGAATGGCTAGAGAAAAGAAACAGCCTACAAAGGAAAATCCATTAGACTGACCTCAGATTTTTCTGAAGAGATACTCCAGGCAAGGAGAGAATGGAGCCACATCTACAAAAAACTCCAAGAAAAAATGTGCCAGCCAAGAATACTCTACCCTGCAAAGCTATCCTTTCTCTACAAAGGAAAAAAATAGAACCTTCTCTAACAAGCACAGTCTCCAGAAATTTGCTACCACTAAACCCCCACTCCAAGAAATTTTGCAGGAGGCCTCAAGATCAAAACCATAAGAAGAACAAATACAAAAATAAATAAATAAAAAGATAAATAAATAAATAAATAAAAATAACCCCCAAAATGATCACCAGGAAACCGTTAGAATCGCAAATATCAATAATCACCCTAAATGTCAATGGTCTAAACTCAGCAATCAAAAGACGAAGAGTTGCAGACTGGATCAGAAAACAGAACCCAACATTCTGCTGCCTCTAAGAAACACATCTGATCTCTAAGGATAAGCATAGACTGAAAGTGCAGGGCTGGAAAACTACACTACAAGCAAATGGCCCCCACAAAAAAGCAGGGATTGCCATTCTTATATCAGAGAGAGCAGACTTCAAATTAACAAAAGTGGCAAAAGATAAAAACGGCCATTACCTAATGGTTAAAGGGTCAATCCACCAAAAAGACATAACAATAATCAACATATACGCACCTAATGATGGAGCACCAAAATTCATAAAAAACTACTACTAGTAGAACTGAAATCAAATATTGATGAGAATACATATGTGGTAGGAGATTTTAACACTCCACTCTCAACAAAAGACAGATCAACAAAACAGCAACTACACAAAGAAACAAAAGCTTTAAAGGAAGAACAAGACCAAATGGACCTAATAGATAGAGACAGGACACTACACCCCCAAGGAAAAGAATACACTTTTTTTTCAAATGCACATGGTTCATTCTCTAAAATTGATCATATATTAGGCCATAAGACAAACCTGAACAAATACACAAAGATTAAAATAATACTAACCCTTTCTTCCAATCATAAAGGCATCAAATTAGAACTCAACAATGAAAAGAAAATAAGGAGAGTAAACACTACATGGAGATTGAACAACAGGCTTTTGGATGACCACTGGGTAAAAGAGGAAATCAAAGAAGAAATTAAAACCTACATGGAGGCAAACTACAATGATGTCACAACGTTCCAAAATGTGTGGGATGCAGCAAAAGTAGTATTAAGAGGAAAGTTCATAGCAATACAGGCCTAAACAAAAAGAATTGAAACAGCCCAAAGAAATACTCTAATCTCCCAACTTGAGGATTTAGAAAAAGAGCAACAAAAAAATCCAAAACCCAGCAGAAGACAAGAAATAACAAAAATAAAAGCAGAGATTAATGAAATAAAAACCAAAAAGACCACTGAGAAGATAAACAAAATCAAAAGCTGGTTCTTTGAAAAAATAAATAAAATTGACAAACCCCTTGCAAGGCTTACAAAGAAAAGCAGAGAGAAAACTCAAATAAATAGGATCATAGATGAAAAGGGAGATATTACAACAGACCCAGGAGGAATCCAAAAGAATTAGAGATTACTACGAACATCTATATGCAAACATACAGCAAGCTGGAAGAGATGGACAAATTCCTAAAATAATAGAGTCATCCAAAACTGAACAAAGAAGAAATAGAAAGCTTAAACAGGTCAATCACAAGCAGTGAAATTGAGGCAGTCATCAGAACTCACCCTAAAAACAAGAGCCCAGGTCCAAATGGTTTCATAAATGAATTCTACCAAACTTTCAAAGAGGAAATAACACCGGTACTATTAAAACTCTTTCCAAAACTTGAGAAAGAAGGAAAGCTACCAAGTACCTTCTATGAAGCAAACAATACACTAATTCCAAAACCAAATAAAGATAGTGCAAAGAAAGAGAACTAAAGACCAATCTCCCTAATGAACACAGATGCAAAAATTCTAAACAAAATCCTGGCAAACCGAATCAAGCATTTGCTTAAAAAGGATCATCCATCATGACCAAGTGCGATTCTTCCCAGGGGCACAGGGATGGTTCAACATCCGAAAATCAATCAACATAATCCACCACATCAACAAAGAGAAAAACTAAAATCATATGATCATATCAACAGATGCAGAAAAAGTATTTGATGAAAGTCCTGGAAAAAATTGGTATAAAAGGAACATACCTCAACATCATAAATGCTATATATAGCAGACCCACAGCAAATATCATCCTCAATGGGGAAAAACTGAAACCATTTCAATTAAGGTCTGGAACCAGGCAGGGATACCCACTCTCTCCACTCCTTTTCAACATAGTTCTGGAAGTCCTAGCTAGGGCAATAAGGCAAGAAAAAGACATTAAAGGAATCCGAATAGGGAAAGAAGAAATAAAGTTATCATTATACACGGATGATATGATACTCTATGTAGAGAACCCAGAAAAATCGACAGAAAAACTGATGGAAATAATAAACTGGTTCAGTAAGGTAGCTAGATCCAAAATCAACACACAAAAATCAACAGCATTCATATATGCAAAGAATCAATCAGAAGAAGAAGAAATTTAAAAAACACCCCATTTACCATTGCACCAAAGAAAATCAAATACTTGGGAATAAGCCTAACAAAAGACATAAAAGACCTATACAAAGAAAACTATAAAACATTCTTAAAAGAAATAGAAGATGATGTAAAAAAAAAGACATTCCCTGTTCATGGATCGGAAAAATCAACATTATCAAAATGACCATACTACCAAAGGCAATCTACAGATTCAATGCAATTCCAATAAAGATCCCAATGACATATTTTAAAGAGATAGAATAAAAATTACTGAAATTCATATGGAACAATAAAAGACCCTGAATAGCCAAAACCCTTTTGACAAACAGAAGAGAGAACGGAGGTATTACTATTCCAGACCTCAAACTATACTACAAATCCTTAATACTTAAAACAGCATGGTACTGGTACAAAAACAGACAAACACACCAATGGATTGTAATCAAATACCCAGAAATAAAACCACATCTATATAGGGTCAACTAATCTTTAACAAAGGGGCAAAAAACATACCCTGGAACAAGGATAGCCTCTTCAGTAAATGGTGCTGGAAAAATTGGATCAAAACTTGTAAAAAAACGGACCAGGACAACATCCTCATGCCCTGTACAAAAATTAACTCAAAATGGATAAAGCACCTGGAAGTGAGACCTCCAACCAAAAAATACGTAGAAGAAAACCTGGGCAAAACCCTTCATGAATTTCACATCAGAAATACACGGTGGGAATGCAAACTGGTTTAACCACTATGGAAGACTGTGTGGAGGACCCTCAACCAACTGAAAGTGGACTTACTATTTGACCCAACAATCCCACTACTAGGAATCTACCCAGAGGACATGAAGACATTAATTCAAAAGGACACCTGTACGCACATGTTCACTGCAGCTCTGTTTACAATGCCAAGATTTGGAAACAAGCCAGATGCCCCCAAACAGATGATTGGCTAAAAAATATATGGTACATATACACAATGGAATACTACGCATCCATCAAGGAGGACAAACATGTCATTCGCAGCAACATGGATGGAACTAGAAAGACTCATATTAGCAGAAGTAAGTCAAAAAGAAAAAGAGAAGTACAGGATGGTCTCACTTATATGATGGATATAATGAAAAACAAACAAACGAATAAGAAAAAATAAAAACAACCAATGGGACTGACAATGGAGCAAGAGAGGAGGCGGGGGAAGAAGGTGGGGGAGGTGAAGAGCACAAAAGATCAGGATGGCTAACAGGTGTTAGTGAAGTGGGAAAGCCCCGGGGTACACGATAATGCAATAATGTAATATAAATATAAATACACATATATATGCAAATTTTTAAAATGTAAATTAAAATTTAAAAAAAGGACAGGGTTTTTAGGGAATGGAGAAAGAAGAAGAGAGCCATCTGCATAGTGCCAGGCAGGCAGGAGAGCTGCTTCTCCCCAGCGTAGACATTGTACTGATTCCTTTTTTTCGCTTAATTTATTTATTTGTTTATATACGTGTTTCACATCTTTGTATTCCCTGGGGATCACCCACTACCTACCTTCCCTGCCTGACCACTCCCTCCCATCTCCACCCCCCTCACAGCCCCACATACTGATCCCTTTTATGGAATTTTTATGTACATGTCTATGGCCTAAATTGTCAACCGGAATACATTTTATAATCTTAAAAAAAAAAACCAAACCAAGTAGCCTGTGATTAAGTTGAACTTGTCCCAGGTGGAGCTGTTGTGATGATTGCTTATATGACTTTATTTTCCCCGTTGCAATCCTAGTCTCTCATGCAATGCACATAACAGGTGCTCAAAACCTATTGTCGAGTAAATGAGCCTTATTTATGGCCTTACTTATAGCTTAGGTCTTGATGGCACAGAGGAGACCAAACTTTGTAGCCTAACTAACCTTTGCAGGATGCTTCTTTTTGTAAAAGAATGATTGCATTATGTTTGTATTCCTAGAAATATATTTGAATAGAGTCATAGAAACAAGATAAAAATACCTTTCACCCTACTAGGTCAATTTGCACGTTATTGAATCTGTTCTGTTGAATTAAACTTACTCAATAAGGTAGTGACACATTTTCTTGTTTACAGCAGGTCCTTCTAAGTTGAATAGCAAGCAGGAAAAGACACCTAATCAGTTATCTGCTACTGAATCTTGGACACGGTGAACTTTCCTGTATTCGTCCCACGAACTGCCAATTTCATGTGGGAAAGAACATAATGAGCACATGGAACGTTCGTGAACTTGGCTCTCAAGTTTTGAAGGTCTCTGCTCTGGGGATCGTCACCTTCTGAGCCTGTCGGTCCCAGAGACATGCTTGCAGAGTGCTTGCTAATGTGGCTCAGGAGCTTGCAGGTGCTTGGAGTTGTACGTGACCAAGTCCTAGGCTCTATTTGAAGAGCCTTACACGAAGTGATGTTAAACTCTGGGTAAAACCCCCGTGTCTTTCGTGAGCCATGGATATGTATTGAAAGGGTGGTCTTCTGACTCAGATGATCAGGATTTCCGCAGTTCACGTCTCTCCCCACACCACCTGACCACACTGCCCTACTGGGCATGGGGGCGGATTTAAAAAACCACAGCCCTGGAGCCCAGGTGTGGCTCTCCCCGCTCCTGCCCTGAGCTGGGTGAGGTGCCCACCCGGGCTTCTTATTCCGAAAAGAGCCTGTTTGCCAATTTCTGATCTCATTTCTTCCTTTGCCCCCAATGCTCCTAACAGGTCTGACACAGTTTATCGAGACCACTTGGGCTGGAAGGCGCCAGTTTGGGTCTGGCCCAGGCACAGTGGCCCTAGCTGCTGCTTCCCACCAGAACGTGTCCGCATCCCCCAAGCTCCCCTGGACACTTGGAGAGGTGGTGGACACCCCCCTCGGCCAGATGCACTCACAGAATCACTCCTTTGCAGCGGTGCCAGATGATGGGAGGGCATTGTGCAGAAACAGACTTTCTGGAAAGCAGACTTTGTCATTTCTCATGAACCCAAGGCAGTTCTAAGCACTGTGTGGGAGGGAATGTGGTGGACTGATTTCATTGAGATCCTGCCAAATGCTGGAATGGTGGCTATCAAAGACCGTGGCTTCCTCCAGGGCTCCGAGAAAGGGGGCTGTTACCACGGCCTCGAGGGTCTGGCTGGCACTGAGGCCACACCATCATGTCCAGGAGACAGGGAAGAGGAAGTGTCATGAGTTGTCAGTAACAAGTGAAAAGCATTGCTTGGAGATGGAGAAAAGTGCCCTTCTCAGAACCAAATTCCCCTCGCCTCCTCCACCCTGCACACACCCACCCACTTTATTTAGCCCGAGCTCATCCTGTTTGATTTGTTAAGTTTACTAGCAGGAGAAGAGGCTCTTCTCGTCCTTCCACCCAACAAATAAATACCTCCTGGATTAAATATTAAATCTATATCGTGGAATGCGAGGCTGCTCTGAAAAGGGCAAGGTGGAATCAGAAAGGTTAGGGGAGAAGGAGCTTCAAGGCGTATTTTGAAGTGGAAGAAGCCTACCAGGGAGCAAGCTGTGCTCCGGGACTCCCTTTGTGACGAGGATGATGCCGGCCCTCTGTCTGCAGGTGCACGCCTTGGAAAAGCAGCAAAGGAAAAAAACGCACGCCTCTGTGCGACAAAAGCCACATTTCCCCTGACTTGTGTGTTTCAGGAAGGGCTTGACCTGAGAGGTGGAACAGATCCTTCCACCTGTTCCTCACCGGGAAGGATGGCCATGAACGTGGTGGAGAAAGCGCTGGGAGTCAGTAGACACAGAGGGCAGGAAGAGCCCTTTACGGAAGCTGGGAGAGGCTTGGCGGGCTCCTTCGGTGAGGGGAGTGGTGGAGAGAGAAGGAGCAAATGTGGTCAAGAAGGGAACCTGAATTCCCCTCCAAGGGGTGCCAGGAGGTTGCATGTGCGAGGGCTGGGTTCTGCAGAGCGTTTTGGGCTCTCAGGTTTGGGCTGGGGACGTCACCACGGGGGAGCTTCGTTGCTCTTCCCCCTCCCCCCAGCCCAGCCCACTGGCCCTGGGCCTGCTGCCAGATCTGTCTCCGCAGGGATCGCTGCTCTGACCACTGACCACTGAGCACTGACCGGCCAGAGACACCCCACTCCCCTCCCCACCCCCACCAGCCCCACTAGGGGGGCCTGGTTTGATGATGGGGTGCACAGAAACCCAGGCCAGCCGCGGCTCCCCTACAGTCCTGCCTCCGGCCAGTGCCCTGGTGCCCCCCAGGTAGATTGTTTTGGGGATAGCCAGGTTGGGGGGTGTCAAATTTAAATGTCCCCGGGGGCTACACAGGTGACTTCAAACCGTGGAAACGGCCGCGTCTGACAGAGGAGACAGAGCCAGGC
>PVHY01012209.1:0-45315 GCA_004024945.1 Uropsilus gracilis
CCCTTCTTTACCCTCTCCTCTTCAGCACCCTCTCCTCTTCCTCCCAGATCTGGGCTCCCAGCTTCCTCTCTGGTCCCCCCCCCCGCACCCCCAGACTGGGAATTTCTTCAGCACTTACTTCAGAGCTTCCCACCTACTCCTTCCTACCTACTGGAGGGTCACCTGCTGACTCTACTTTTTTCTGTGTGATCTTTTGTTTTTGCACACTGATGAGACATCTGGGAATTTTGTCATTCCCCACTCTTTGTAGGGTCTGAAATGTGACTTGTGGAGAGATTAAATATACAAAAACTTTTCTTTTAATAATGTAAGATAGAATCTCTGACCCTGAGAATATTCTTTGAGAAATAATATGTTAAACTTGTATTCATAGAATTTAGAGCTGAAAGTGGTCTTAGGAGACCCCTGTCGAGATGAAGAATTAAACCCCATTCTTATTCTACCTCCATCTAAGGTTATACTGTAAGATAAGCAACAGTTACTTTTTCTGTATTTCAAGCATTAGATAAAAGTAAAAAAGCTAAAAATGCATTAGCTGTATATGAGGAGAGCTAAGTTTGGGTCATTTGTTTGCTGTGTGATTTTGAGAAAGTCATTGACTTTTCTGTGCCTCAGTGAGGAAGCTGAACAAGATGTATTTTGCTGTCATATATGTATGTGAGATATGTATGTATACATGTGACATAAACACAACACACATTAGTTTTGCTTACAGAGTTTTTGACTGACACCTGGCAGGAGTAGAAGACTGTTACCTGTAAGTCCTGATTCTAAGCAGTTCAGTCATGGCACTGACCTCATCTGTGGCTTTGAAGTTCTTCACACTGTGGTTGCCAACAACCCTCCCCTCCTTGACCCACCATGCTCCCAAGCCAGTCAGTCAACCATGCCGACATAGACAGGGTACCTAGAGGAAAGCCAGGCTGCCCTGGGATTTGGCAGCACAGCCTGAAGTTTCCACAGCATCTGATTGAGAGGTCTCCACAGCCAACAGAAGGATGACCTCACCTGGCTGACCTCCCTTGTTGGGTGCTGGGTACCTTCACCTCAGTGTTGTGGGAAGCCTGAGGGCATCCAGGTCAGGGCACTCTGTGGAGATCAACAGCCCAGCTATCTGAGACACACATCTCCCTGAGCTGACCCCTGAGAGCTGTAGGGTTGATGTGGCTGGTGCTCTGCTTGCAGGAATGGAAAGGGCAAAGTTTCCTAGGAAGGCACAGGAAGGGGATGTTCTAGGAGAATGAGACTCCGAAGCAAGCCTTCAGACAGGGTCTCTTCAGGAGTATTCCCTGGTAGAGTGCAAGGCTAGGTGAG
The DNA here is from genome assembly GCA_004024945.1 of Uropsilus gracilis. Classification (NCBI taxonomy): domain Eukaryota; kingdom Metazoa; phylum Chordata; class Mammalia; order Eulipotyphla; family Talpidae; genus Uropsilus; species Uropsilus gracilis. The sequence continues at coordinate 1,315 of PVHY01012209.1, forward strand.
GGTACCTTCCAGTCCTCCAAAGATAAACACTCTTCCTTCCCAGCTCTTTATCTTGATAGGAATGATTAATGCATGGAGCCCTGATGAGAAGGAGGCTACTGGATACTTTCTGAAACAGCACCCAACTTCTAGAGATGTAGAAGGCCATTAATTATTGATCCCCAGGCAGGAGATTTGCCCCCATGGGCAGAGGTGGCCCTGAGAAGCTTTTTAATCTAAAGCTGGGATAGATCACCCTCAGGGAAGAGATGGCTCCACCGGTAAGGAAGGGCAGGCCAGGGAACAGTCTTATCCCCCTACCTCTCCAGCAGTATTCCCAGGTGATGAGGCAGAGACCCCCAAAGTCAAATTATCCTTCCATTATTACCATTATCTATTAAACACCCCCCACCCCGGCAGCCCCCCCCTCCTAATTGGTGTCTCATTACATGCCCATCGTGAGCAAGGACAGGGTTTCTAGATCAAGAAAAAGTGGGTGCCGGTGGGAACACACAGCACCTTGTCCTTATTTATGACACAGAGCATTTTATATATATGAAAAGCCAGCCATGATTTGCTTATAAATAATTGACTTCTCCTAGATTAAAATCTCTGGAGGGACTCTCAGTTTATTCACAACAAGGCGCTTCTGCCTACAGTGCAAATTAGGCCCTTTCAGACCTGTCTTATCTCAACCCCAAACGTTATGAAGAGTGATTTTTTTTTCCTTCATCCCCTGTAATAACCTTCAACTAACCTTTAAACCGGAGTGAATAATTTAAATCTTATTTTCATATCAATGGAGGAGTCAAGCCAAGCAATTATCTTTTATCTGTATACTCTGTCGTCAGAGCAGCAGGCATAATCAAGTTTTCCCAAGCGAGCCAGATGAGAGAGAGGAAGAGTGAGGAAGTGAGAGATGGTATCTGAAGACATTAACGCAACAATGAATTATTCAATAATGAGTACAAGATCTGTCATAACACACACACACACACACACACACACACACACACACACACACACACAGCTTTACATCTGCCTGTGTTCCAGGCAAGCCAAGGCTGGCAGTCCGGGGGAGGGGTGCCAGGAAGGGGGTCTGGGCTAAGCATGACAAATCGGCAGATCATCTGCTCAATTAGGACAGAGAGCAGGTGTGCAGGGCGCATTGGAGGCCCAGGATCGCACTGTTACGGGCCAAACAACAGGCTGATGGAAAATACCTAATTTTCGTGACAGTGATGTAGAGCAGCTTGGGCTAGGGTTTTGCTAAAGGAGATGGGGGAGGACAAGAAAAAAAAATCACAGGGGGCTGGCTGGGGGGAGTGGAAGGGAGCAGAGAAGATAAAAAAATAAAATAAAAAGCCTGAAAAGGTTGAAATTCCCCACGGTGCTCATTAAAATTCTACTGCACGCATTTCTTCCCTGGGTCCCCTTGGACTGCCCGTGATCATTTTTATTAATTCATAAAATATCACACCAGTGATTGAGGCTGATGATTAGTGGAGCCGACAAACACAAGAGCTGGTGAAATATTGCAGCAGCTCCTATGGGGTCCCCCCGAGTGAAAACACAGACGTCACGTGAAGACCCGCCTTGCACCGGGGCCTGGGGCTCTGCGCTGGTTGCGGAACCGGGCCGAGTCTGTCGCTGCTCCTGCCGCCCAACTGTCTCCCTTGTTTAGACACCCAATGGCACCAGCAGACATTTCCCAGCCCCATGGGGGTTTACAGGAAAGACCAGCGTGAGACAGACATGTCCTTTAATCTCCAGGGAAATGGGGAAGCTGGGAAAGGGCTGTCAGGCCCAGGCGAAGGAAGAGTAGCTGGGAGGTTACCACTGGACACTCCCTCCTGGTTTGCCAGGTGCAAGGCAGCTGGCACAGGAGCTGGGGGCTCCCACAGACCCCCCCCCAACACTTTTCAAAATACCCCTGCCCTTGTCCTTCCTACAAACTCCATGCAGTGACTGTGGGCTCAGCCTGGTGCCTTTTGAATGAGCTGTCCATCTTCCAAGTGAAGAAACTCAGCACAGGTGAAGTTCAACAGAAGGACCTTGTCTCAAAGGTAGCAGGGCCAGAGGGACCGGTTTCAGAAAAGGCAAAGTTAAATTTTGTGTTCAGTGATGATGATCATCCTCTCCAATTTCTACTGTCATTCTTTTTCCCTTCTAGTTCCTGATGTCATTTTCTGTTCTTATTAATCATCCTTCTTTGTCCCAGTGTTTAGGGGCTATCACATACTTTGTGATACTAGGTGAAAAGGACTAGGCCAGTTCTTTACAACACCGACTTTGGCCCAGAGACTTAACCCCCAGAATCTTAGGGTAGTAGGTGGCAGATCTGAATTTAACCTTTTTCCCAGGTGAGTCTTCCATGTGCCAGCTTAAGAACCAGTGACAAAGCCCTGGCTGCACTTCAAAACCACCAGAAGATATTTGGGAAAAGACTAGATCCTGAGATCCTAGCCCAGAGAGCCATTCTCTAGGTTTACTGTGAGATCCAGGAAACTGCAAAAGGATTTCCAGGTGTGTCCAATGATCAGCCGGGATTGAGACCAAAGGGGTGTCCTGATTGCCACCTTGCCAGCCTGGGTACATCTAGGGACAGTGTTTCCACACCACTCAGAAACAGTTTTCTGGACACCAGCTGAGTGTCTTATAATTCAGCTTGGTTCTGATACTGTCTACTTGGAGAGAGCAGTAGGTTCGACAGGTAATCAGCTCAATACTGTAAACCTGAGCCCTACCCCATCAGAGACCAGCTTCAGACCCAGGATCTTCTGACCAACTGACTGTATCAGAAGTCTCAGGACCTCTTTTCTTTGGGTTGGATCTGCTAAAGCAATTCATGGAACCTAGAGAAACATTTTACTTACCAGGTTGCTGGTTTATTATGAAAGGATTTGATTCAGGAATAGCCAGGCAGAATGCACAGAGCAAGGTTATGGAGAGAGGGAGCAGGGCTTCCCTGTACTCTCTAGGCATGCTGCACTCTGATGGTCACCTATTTTCCAACCTGGAAGCTCCCCAAACCCGATTCTATGGGCTTTGACGGCAGTTTCTTTATATAGTCACTGTTGATGAAATTATTGGTCACCTGTAATTGATTCAAGCTCCAGGTACTTTCCCATCTTCCCTACTGGAGGCCTGGGAGTGGGAGGTACTGAAAGTTCCAGTCCTCTAATTATGTGGTTGGTTCTTGTGTCAACCAGCCCCCATCCTTAAACCAGCCCCCATCCTTAAAGGGTTTTCCAAATGTCACATTGTTAACAAAGCAAGACAACTTTGTTACTGTTATCAATTAGGAAAGCCCAGATCGGAGACCAAATATCTATTTCTTATTATAAATTACAACATCACAAAGTAACTCTCATATGGGACAATTCTGAGCCATACTCTTGATCCCTAGATATAATCCTATCCGCATCCCTACCCATATTTATGCAGTCCCCATGAGAAAAGGAAGGAAAAATAAAAGAGGTAGGATGATTACTTTAAAACAAATATTCATGATCCCATTCATTCTAGACCTGGGACACAGAGTTCAAGCTGATTTGCATGCACAAATGAAATATTTCAGTTTTTACTTAGAAAATAGCAATGTTATGAATAATGCGGGAAGGAGATGAATATAGTTCTTACATGCTGCACTCAAATCCTTTTTCCTCTCAATTAACTGGTATGGACATCAAGTTTGCCATGCACACATTTTGCATTTAATATATTTGTATAACTTCTACTGGGATCATTTTAGGATTCCGAGTCCCCTAAAACTAGAGGAAGCATACAAAGACAATTTTCATCTTATGAACTTGATTTCAAAATAAACTACCTATTGACAATGTGGATTATAAAACTGATTGAGTCACCTTCTTTGATTGAGCTACTAGGAAGTTTAAGACTAAATTTGATGCTTCTTTCAAATGAGGTGATGACATACTTTGTATAGGAACATTTATTTCCCCCATTCTGTCTTAAGGTATAAGGACATAAAATGAGTCAAGAAAGAGTAAGTAGTTAGTAGACTCATTTAGTTTGTTGGACACCCATCTATAACCTCCTAGTCTAGAAATTTACAAATTCAAATGCCTTTAGGAACGCCCAGTTTGGCAAAAAGAGATGAGTAGAACAGTTTTGAGTACTTTGAACTCCATGAGAAACTGAAGAGCATGTGCTCCATTTAAAGGTTCATAAATGAAAAAAAATAAATAATCACTGTATTAGTGGGTAAAAACACATCTGTGGGTCACATCTGGTTCTTATCTCTGGGGAGATTGCCCAAAGCCTACTTTGAATCCAGTTACCCTCTAAACATCTAGGAGAGATTATTCATACCAGTGGTTATCCATTATTTCTCCATTCCTTAATTTTTACCTTGAAAGAAGTATTCCAGCATGAATGGGTGGTAAAGGGTTAAATTCCTGATTGAAGGGAAGTTGTTGCTGAGGAAATGTTTGGTAAATAAGCTCTTGAATGAAGCTCACCCTTTCTTCTTCCAGAACTCTGATTTGGAGTGTGGGGAATTATTACAAAAGCAATTCATGCTCACTATAGACAAAACAGAAATATGGAAACAGATCAAAGAGAAACAAAATAGAGGTAGGTAGAAGACACAAATGTGAGATAACCACTGAGTACCTAGTTGGGTATATTTCAGGCATGTGTTTTTACAAAAATCTGCTTTTATTTCTAATTTATATTCTTTTAGGAACTTCTTTCTTCAAAAGAAGAATTTATTATTTCTTAAATTGTTTGCTTAATCTACTAGGAAAGATGGCGTAGTTGATATAAGAATAGCAAAACTTTCATCTTCTAAATCCTTATTAAGTGAAAAAGTAACTGAATAAAAAGCAAAACAATTTTCAGAAAGCACTGTAAAAATGATTAAAAGAAGACTTCCCTGAAATTAAAACAAATATAGGTCTATACCTAAAAAGGGGGTGGGGAGAAATATAGAACAAATAATGCTATAAGATGTCTTCATGAAATTATCGAACCTTGAAGAAAAATAGAGCAATCTTAAATTATTCTGACTGAAAATGTAAATAATCTTTAAGAAATAAAGTCAGGTGGCCTCAAAATTTTCCACAGAAATGTTCTAAGCGCGGAAACATTGTAAAAACATCTACAATTTGGGAATAATTTCCCAAGACTTTGGGAATAACTGCCAAATTTTATACCTTACACTAAATTTTCACTGAGATATAAAGACAAAAAAAATCAAAACCAAAAATTATCTCACAAAATATCAGATACCTAAATATAAAAGCAGATACTTCAAATTCTATATTTCTAGGGGGAAAGTCTTTGCAACTTTGTTGCAAAGTTTTCTTAGGTAAGACTTAGCAAAGATTTACATGATACAAAAGCATAAATGTGAAAGAGGGAAATTGATTTAATCAAATATATTGAAATGTAAAATCTTAAAAATCATTATTGAAAATTAAATGGGGCAACAAAGAATGGGAGACAATATTCATCATATGAATCTGTGACAAGGATTTGTATCTAGAATGTAAAAGAATACTTAAGACTCAATAATTAAAAGATAACAGAATTTAGAGCAAAATGTTGCAAGAATGATTTACCTTTACCAAATAAGATGGCTGGAAACTTAAAGAAAAAAAAAAAACCACAAGAAATATGATGTGCTCATTCTTATTACAGGTAAATGCAAATTAAAAACCCAGAAGGGGATAGAACTTTTAAAGATTGACGATATCAAGTGTTGACAAGGCTATGACCCAAATAGATACACCTGATGGAAGTAACAAATGGTACAACCACTTTGGAAAACGTTGGCAGTTTCTTGTAAAGGTAAATTACACACTTGTCTTATGACCCAGCCATTTACCTCTAGGTAAATGAATGAAATTTACCCAAAGAACGAAAACACAAATCCACAAAAAAGATTTTGTCCAAACATAGTCACAGCAACTTTATATTTTATAACCTCAAACTGGAAACAACTCAACCGTACTGCAACAGGTGAAAAGTGAAATGATTTTAAAGTTTTTTATTTAAGATTTAAAAAATTTCCATGCATTGTGGGCACAATCCAACAATACAAAGAAGTAAACTCCTGATAAATACAAATGTCTAAATGAATTACCAAAACATTATGCTGAGAATGGACAGTCATGTGTAAAAAGACTATTGTTTCTTACGAGTGAAATTTTGAAACATTAAACTAATTCAAGTGATGGAAACCATCAAGAGTAAATAACTGGGGAGATCAATAGTAAGAAATTCAAAGCAAATGGGAGTGATGGAAATGTTTTCCATCTTGTTTGTGGTAATAACAGCTAGAAGTTATCAAATCAACAACTTCCATATTTAAAATGCAATGAGTAGACTTTACTCTTTGATTTAGAATATGGAAATTGTACCTAAAGAAGCATAGAGGTGTGTTAAAATGATAAAGTTGGAAATACAATCATAATATATATGGTAGATAATATTTTCCTTAAAATAGAAAAATCTCTTACACATTAATCATGTAATCAATCATTTAAAAATTATTGTGAAATTATTATAAATCCACAAAGATCCCCGGAGAATGGTTTTGGACAAATACAAACAAATCAGTGAAGCACAAATAAATCAGAAGCCACTCAAACTTACTTATCATTAAAACACATGAAACAACAGTGAGACATCCTTTCTCGCCCATTAGATTCACAAATAGTAAGAAAATTTATAATACAGTGTTTTCTGGGATATGTGGAAATAGTAGCTCTAATATGCCTCACCATTTTACAAGGAACATGACTTCTTTTTATAATGAAAAATTCCAAAAATAAAATCAGTTCATCCTCCTCTGTTGCCCCGAAACACTTCATGAGTAATCATTGCTTCTGAAAGTATGATGGTCTTTCACTTGGCAGTCAAAGCCTCTATGCTCTGACTCAATTTAACAGTGTCAACAGTATTTATTGGTTCTGTACATTCTCTCATTTTACTCCACAAAAGGCCTATGAAGTTGGGTCCTGCTAGATCCTGACTAGCCTCCCAGGACCTAGCTTAGGATCCAGCACATGGCAGGTACTCAACAAATACTAAGGGAAAGTTGCCTGCATATGCCTTCTACTTCTATTCCTACTCCAAAGTACCAGTTGCTCTCCCCTTTATGCTGTGCTTACCTGTGCACAGTGTTCTCAGGTGAGGAAGCAGGAAGAAAGATTGTAATGCCAAGGTAGATGAGGCACAGTCCCTGCTTTGTGGCCATGGAAGGCAAAGCCCTCTGCTGTGAGAAGTCTAGCCTCACACTCAGTCCACATCACCTCAGTCATCTGCAAAGTAATGCCAGGACAGCAAGGTTGGCACTTCAAGATGACCTCGAGCAAGTGGGACAGAGTTTTGAAATTCATCTTGGCTTCCTTCCTCTTCCATGACCCAAGACCTGCTCCCTGTTCTCATGATCATCAGACGCTTGGGATGTTAGGCTGTTCCTAACTGTTCCTCTTCTTAAATACAAGCAACCATTTGCACTTTATTTTTTTCTACTCTGAGATCTGGCACCAATCTGGGATGTAGGAGAGAGGTTACTAGTCCAGACAGTCTTTAACTCTGGAATGAGTCTGCTTGTGGTAGCAGAGGGAGGAGGGTTCTTTGTGCAGCGAGCGCCCCCTGTCTCCTGTATTTTCACAGGCTCAGGGTATACCTGACAGTAGTGGCTCATGCCAACTGGTGCCAGGATCACCTCTCCACCCCTGACATTGCTCTCTGAGCACTGAGCTCAACACTTGAGAGAAGAGGACTACCCTTCCTAAAGTTGAGGTGGCCTAATCACCAAGATGCCTTTCAGCCAAGAATAGATTCAAGAACCCCAAGTAGGAATGATGTCCTGAGATGTCCGGGTTGGCTGCCAATTTCTAGCAGACAATTCCAAATCTTCTTGGGCAACTCTTCCAGAAAAGCAAAGATAGAACACAAAAGAGAACATCAGAGATCTCAGATGTAGGAGGAGTGAATAGTTTCAGACACTGGGGATTTCTGGACACATCTAAATGCCTAGACTTTTCGTCAATGTACTTTTCAAATATCATCCATAATTTCTTACAAAGAAGGGATTCCTTCAGAATTGTTATGGGGCAAGGAGAGAGGCTACCAAGGTAAAGGGTGCTTGTGGTCAATTGAAGAGAAGCCTCATTCAGACACTCTTGAGGCTCCCAAAGATGGGGCCTCTCACAGAAAGAAGTAGACACTGGTCTCAGGGAGATTGGCACTGACTTGACTCAGGGTGTCTCAGCACAACCCACAGCCACCAGATGATGTTGAAACAGAAGGACTCAAAGGACACATGTTTCTTCTCTTAGAACTGGCTTCCTCTGGAAGCCTCCTCTCCATCTGAAGACCCCACACACACCCACAAAAGAGCTCCCATGTGAGGTGTTGGGCTCCCCAAAGCAGCAGGCTCTGTTGCCCACTGATTTTGTGTTCACCATAACCCTGACGGGGGGCGTGGGCGGGGCGGAAAATCAACATCATCCTCTTTAATCTGATTTAAAAAAAAACCCGAATTTGAGAGAAAGAACTTGCCCCTAGTGAGATGCCCTGTGAGTGAGGAAGCATGGACCAGGTGGGCTCAGTACCTGAAGGCCATCTTCTCATAAGAAGATCCCATGAGATTACTTCCTTTCCTCCAAGTGTACAAACAGGCAGGCAAACAACCCAGCTATAGTCCAGTGAGGTTTGAGGGGCATAAATACCTTCAGAAATGTGAGATGATGGTGCTTATTCGGCATGGCAAATAACAACACAGTATCATTTTTATTTTCCTACCAGTCCTTTCTCATATGAACCACAAGTCCAGAACATTATGGATGAGGGTGATGGGTCTTTTCCAACAAAACTTTAGAAGCAGTGACTTTCATTCCATCTGCCCCCGCCTGCCACATGTGTAGCCTTGCTGTAAGAGAGAGGAGGTGTAACCTAAGCTGGGCCTTGAAAGATGGAGAGGATTCAGGGAGGATGGTGGTGGAAGCTACCCAGGGCAATGTCTGGAGGCAGGAGGACCTTTTCACTGGGCCAGGATGTGCTTACAACTCTGTGGGGCATCTGCCACAAGAGTTACCATCTTATCATAGATATCATCTCCCATTGAAGCAACCCTTGCTATATTCTCCATAAGACATGGATTTTGTAGACCATATCACCTCCCATTCTCAAACCAAACTGAAGTATGAAACCACATCACCATAGGTTGTGGTGAATCTTTTATTAAAAGAAAGGAGTACAAAAGACACTCTTCATGTTCATGAAAGCCCCTAAGGGAGCTTCTGTCAGACTGAGTACCCCATGCCCTGTAGGTACCCCCCAACACAGAGGGTCTCATACACACAGTCTCAGTACCACCTCACACTTCCAAACAAGAATCAACTTGGATTCTGAGCAAGCCAGCCCTCAAAAAACAAATCACTCTCTCATCCTGAGAATGTGCCCATTCTCCCAGAACTTCCCAATTTCTTAAAGAATCGTCTTGGTGCCAACCTAAATATTGCATTTGGTTGGGAGAGGAAGTACTGTGGAAGTCAAATTATTCCACAAATATTGCTTATTTAAATAACATTTTAAAAAATAGATCATGTTCAGTGGTGAAGAACTACTAAATTATTGAATTCCCTGAAGCATCCTATAGGCTTTAAAGTGGTTCCTGCAGCTCCATAAAAAGGATGCAATAAATACTGGAAAAGGAACGCCAGGCTCCATGTCAGATGCCCATGTGAGACCACGCTAAACATCTTCATGTAATCTTTCCACTTAAACCAATGATTAAACAGATTAAACAGATGATTAAACAAATAAAGATTAATGAAACAAGTAAAGTAATCAAATCTGTATGGGTGTATAAATGAATGATTCCAGACAATATTAGAACAAATTGTCTAAAACTAATAGCGAATGCGTCAGTTCAGTCCCAACAGCTTTTGTTGGGCTCTCACTTGCCTGTAATCAAAACATTTGTTTAAACTAAGATGGATATGACGCGCTAAGATGTCAGTTTCTTGAAAGACAAAAATAAAACAAAAGCAATGTCTTCGGTAAGGAGATTGGCATCGCCAGTGTGACTGTATTGCTGAGCGTGTGAACACTGCATTGGGGTTACTTGCAAGTTTAATGTCACTGCTTTTTCATGTAGACTCTACCCAAATGACAAATATAATCACCCTGAAAGAACACCAACATGAATAAACTACTTGAGAATTTTAGAGGGAGGAAAAAATTATTCAGACATACAAGTTTCTCTAGAACCCTTTTATAATTATTGGTCATTGATAAGCTAATTACAATGTTTACCTGTTCCTTCTTTTCTTGAGAGGCTTAACTATTCCCTTTACTGTTGGAAGGAGGGAGATGGTATCTCAGCAAAGAAGCTCCATTCAGATCTTTTCCCCACTAATTAAATCTAGGGAATTCTTTTCTATCCAGACTTAAGATAGTCACCTGCTGTCCACCCTGCTGGGCTTCTAATTGGCTGCTCACCAGACATTTCTAGCTTAGGGGTGCTAACCTTGTTGGTTCAGCCGTTGACCCTGAGGCCAGCAATGCACAGGTGGGGTAAGAACTTGCTGTGTCTGGGTTTACACTTTAACACTGGTTTCAGGGAGCATTTGAGAAGCACTGATTGCCATGGGGCTCTTGCAATATTTCCTAGGTGTGATGGCAAATGAGTGCAGAGGAAGTAAGGTCATTATCATTCTTCACGGTAAGCCTGCATGGAAAAGATGTTTTGGGAAGAGTGACTGGCGGGGCTGCACAAGTTTCAGCCAGGATCACAGCACATTTCCCTTCCGGTCGGCCCGCAACAGAGGCCTTCTTGCTGTCACCACCTGTTCTGACGGTGCATTTAGTGCAGAGGAGGTCTTGGCTGGGACTGCTGGATAGCAAGCAGCAGTAATCAACCCAGTGGAAGCCAAAAAAAGATGAGCTGTTTGTTCTTTTTTCCTAAAGATAATAGCGTACCTCCCAAGACCCACAGACTGCTCTGGGAGAACATTGGCTTGACAGCCTATCATGCTCTCTCTCTCTCTCTCTCTCTCTCTCTCTCTCTCATTCCCCTCTCACAAATCAGCTCTTTCTTTTTGGGTGTGTACTTGGGATACAACTATTTGTCCAGTTTTCCCCAAGATACATTACTACCTAGAGACTTTGTTTCTCAGGTCTAATTTCAAGTCCAAAGTGAAAGTCCAAGGGGACTCTATTTGGATAGTGACCACCAGCCCAATTAGCTCTAAGGGTGAGGTCAGTGGGACAGCCTTGTTTGTAGGTAACATACTCGGGGAAAGTTGTGTGTGAGGGGCTGGAAAGGGAATAGAGTGAGGTGTCCTCGGAGAAAAGGAAGCACAGATATACTGTGCTGACAGCAGGATTTGAACCCAGCAGCATCTCTATGGCTTCAGCCTCTTCTTTCTCATTGGTAGTCTTTCTGGAATCCCACCCTGTGTCCTGCCTGTCCCCTCTCCTTTCAGTACTACACTTCATGCTCTCAGGTCATCCTTCAATACTCAGAAAATGTTCTCTCCCTCAGTGCTCCCTTCCTTGGACCCTGAGCTCTGAGGTGACTCAATGATTGAAGAACAATTTGGTGGAAGACTTGAGACTGAGGTAGGTATCTCAAGTCACATTCTAGCATGTTATAGCTCTCGCACAGCAGGATTAGGCTCAAATGTCAAGAAGAAAAAGTGAAAAGAAACAACAAGCTTCCTTAAAAAGACTCAGTCATATCAATCAGTAAGAGAGACTTCAGGAGTTCAGCTGCTAATACCTGAAAAGGAACCCCCAGCACCCAAGACAGTCCCTCACTTGGGTTGACCAGAGTTCTCCTCCCACCTCTACTCCCATAACAGTTACTCAAATTGATCAAACCACACATTCCCCATGAGTCACTAATACTTGGCCCTATAAAAAGGGAAACACCAAAAGCTTGGGAGTCAAGGAGTTCAAGTCTTGCTTCTGTGCCTTGTGTGATATGAGATCAAATGCCTTAATATCTCCATGCCTTGGTTCCCATCTGAGCCTCAGTTCCCCTAGAAGGGGAGCCCAGGAAACTGGCTGCAGGCCATTATTTCAGAAGGGATCCAGGAAGCAGGAGTGAAGTTGTGGCTAGTGGGCCATGCAAGGCAGAGTCCCCTGCAATCAGTGTTACTGAGCAGGCTGCTGTTGGGTAGCCCCCAAAAGCAAGTGTACGAAATACATCCCGAACTGCCCACCTGGGGAGGATGGAGAAACATTCCCCCACCTGCTATTATTCCACAATGGTCCAGGAAGCTCTGCAGCTGCCTTCCTGCACACAGACTCTCCCAGAATCTTCTTGATTTGGAAGCCTCAGGGTAAGATGTGAAACCTACAGAACAAAATTAGCAAAAAAAAAAAAAAAAAGGCTGCTTATAATTGGCCATCCCAGTGACTGAAGCAAGATGTGGGACCAAGATTTCCAATGATATCAAAAGGTATTAGAGAAGGTTCCCTAGGGGTTATCATAGAATAAGAGCAGAGTATCAGCCTAATCTGAACTGCAAGCAACAGAAACTCTGGTTACCACAAGCAGAAACAGAAGCTCTGGTTACCACAAGCAGAAAGGACTCTCAGAATTGACAGGGACCTGAAGAATAAGCCTTGGAAAGTGGAAAAAACTAAGATAGCTGCAGATGGCCATGCAGCAGATGGCACAATCCACTTTTAGCAAGAACAGGCTGGCCAGGGTACTTGCCCCATGCCCACCACCACTGAATTCTGTCATGAGTCCCTTTGAATGGTCCCTTTGTCTGATTATTTGCTCATGCTGCAGCGACCAGAAGGAGCATCTCACTGATGGCCTGGGCCACATCCTAGAAGCCCCAAGAGCACAAGGGAGGAGTATCCTATTCTCTCTGCTTCCTAAGATGGAAGGTAGGGCTCTGCTCCACCCCCGCCCCAACCCACCTAAGAAGTAGACTTCTAAGAAGTAGATGAAAAGCTATCAGGACAGGCTCCTGTGAAACGTGTCCAGTGCAGAGGCTGACACTTGGTAGATGAACTCTTAATTTATAGCAGCTCATGGTCACAATGAACTTGTCATCCTGACATTCTCTACCCTATTTTGAAACCCATTCTGGTCTCATATCTCACACTGTGACCGAGGAGTAGATTTCTGTAAGGGACAGCAACCCTTGTGAAATCTGAACCCCACACCTACCTGGGGATGTTTGACTGTGCTGAGGGAGTTCTAGGGTTTCACTTAGTTTTGCCTCCCTGCAGGGTATGTTTTGATTTCTGCCACTTAGAGAGGGGTCAAGTCTTTTCAGAAATCTTTGCTCCTCTCAAGCCCTGGAGAATAAGGGTTCTGTGTGTTTAATGAAGAGATGCTGCTTTGTGTCATCATGGCCATCATGTGAGCACCAACCAGAAGGAGTTCAGAGGTTCCTCTTTGGATGAGGACACCAAGTTCAAAAAAAGTGATGTGAGACCACACAGCTAGTAAAAGACAGGATAGAAGATGATTCAGCTAGACAGGCCTGTCCACACTTCTCTTTGGGCTGGGCAGTTCTCCCCCCCAGGACGCTTTACTCTAACCACATATTTAAAAAGTGCCTTCAAAAGAGGCTCACTGGACACAATGCCAGATAGAGTCCTGCATGGCTTCACCACCTCCTCCCCCAACGGCCATTTCTTCTGTCAGCACCAGGTTGGCCATGACTGAGCTTCAAGTCACCATTGCAATGACCATGAATGACTCACGAGCTACCACAGAGAAATCACCGCTGGATGGCAGAACCAAGCCCTCTTGGAACTAGAAAGTGTTTTGAGATTGCTCAACCAATTTCCAGTGAAGGAAAGTCTGGAGATGGACGGTGGCTTTCCCAAGGTCATCCAGGACTGGCAGACCCTGGCCAAAAACTTTAATTCCGTCTTCCGAGTTCAGCATTCCTTCCTTCCTGAGATGTTGGAGAATGAGTTCTGCCTGGCAGTTGAGTCATCTCTGGCAAGCCCACTGGCCAACTCTTGCTCTTCCTTTGTCCTCAAAATCAGTATCCTTCCATGTCACTTGCAATCATCCATTTGCTCTCCTAAAATTACTGCAGCCTCATTTGCTTATTTTAGCTGCAAAGGGTCTGGAATTTAGACTCAGCTTGCATGAGGTACCCAAGCCAGAGTCAAGCCCCAGGCACATCTGCCTTTGAGTAGAAACCATGAAGTGCAGGTCAGCATTGACCGAGAAAATCAAGGAGGAAAGATTTAGCAAGCTTTAGCCCTCTCCACATTTCCTGGGTCACTAAAGAAGCTACTTCCATTAAGAATTCTCACTCGTCTGTAGCCCAAGAAATAAATCAGGTGCTCAACTGAACCACACTTCCAGGGCAGTCTCCCATCAAGCATCAGAGAGTTGGCACTGGGGGCACCAATATTTATAGACTGGGTCAGGCAATGACACGTTAAGCACGTTCTCAGAAACAGAGGTCTCTGCGTGCTTGACATCTGCAGGGGAGGAGAGAAGGAAATGGAGCGTTGGAGATCTGTGGGACATTTGAAGCAGACTTTGAGGACCTGGAGGGCAGTGTGGGAGGTAGATAAGAATTCCCAGGCTATTTTTTTTAACATTCACTTTGTTGCCCAGTAGTCCCTCTGATTTTAGGTGGTTGTCTGAATTGTGGGTTTTTCCCCCCCCAAACAGCATGCCTTCCAGCTTCAATCCATTGTTTACCCTTCAGTGCCTAGCACTGTTGATGTGCACAGCAGGAGTCTGCAACTGCTTGCTGAAGGAATTAATTAACAGGGTTACTGGCACAAGGCCCTTTATACAATAAGGTGATCCAAGCTCTGCTTGCAGAACAAAACCAGGGAGCACTCCCTGAGGTCCAGCATGGCTGGGGGCATTGCCTGGGGTGTTGGAGGGTACCCAGGGTCCAGTGCTCTGAGTACAGGCAATTTGGTAGAGGAATCAAGTGACTCGTGTGGTGTGAAAGATGTTTTTCATTTTTAATCGGCTTTCTTTTTCCTTTTTGAAAGGTAACCTTTTTGGTTCATCCCAGGGAACAAGTTTGCCTAGAAGGACTGTTTCAAAAGTGGTGCTGAAGAAAGATTGAGGTAATAATGAGTTACTGACACACACAATAGGATTATGCACTGGGGCGACAGTTTGGTGAGTCCAGCGATTGTCTCAGAGAAGATCTAAATTCCTTTATTTCCCCCCTAACACATCAATGGCCTCAGTTCTCAGAGTCCTCCTACTGAGTGGACAAAATGGGTGTCCTGTTTTCCATTAGGCTCAACCAAAAGTTAGACAGAGAGAGGGGGAGATATGAAGGGTGCAATTTCCCATTTTCTGCTGCTCTGTTGGCCACTGCAGTGGGAAGAGGTGACCTTTCAGTGAGACTAGGAGTGGACAGTGGGCAGGATGCAGCACTGACTGCCCACTCTCCCTCTCCCACAGCTCCACTGTGTCTATGGAAGTGGAGGCACCGTCAGCCCAGGGAGCAGGGGGACCCTGGCCTAACCCAAATCTTCTGCTACCTTGACTCTGACCGTGATTGTTTCCAAGACAAACAACACTCAGATGAAGGAGGCGGGAGTTGGCACAGGAAATATTGCCTATGCACCTGGACTCAAACACCACAACCTTCCCCGACCACTTGGATTTATAGTTTCCCTCTCTGTATACAAGTGGACCCCATCTCCATTTAGTAAGTATAGAAGCTAAATATTTTTACCCAAAGTTGTAAAACTTTTCCTAGTGGGAATGTTTATATGTTCAGAGCCAATGGCATCCAATCTACAAAACAATTAGTTGATTTCTATTCCCCAAATGCCACCTCCTCTTACCACCCTGTTAACCAGTATTGGGAGGGGGAGGGGACTCTGGTTAGGTGTACAAACACTCAACCAATCCTATTTTCTCTGTATATATAAATTATGTGAATAATTCATTGCATTGACCACCAGAAGGTTGGGCAAAGAAGTTTAGAGTAGGAGGCAGTGAGGGAAGGATGGTATTTCTTCTTTCTCTCAGGCCATTTCCCCTCTCTCACTTCTTCTAGCCATCCTGCTGTTCCTTGGAGGACTACACCACAACAGCTCTCAAGGTAGGGTGGGCAGCAGTCAGGGCCCTCTTCCTCCATCAGGACTTTGGCTGGAATCCTGCTGACCAATCAGAAATGTGTCCATCCACTTGAGTGCAGTAATTGACCCAGGAGTCCCATTGACATAATCTGTTCGCCCAGGAACCATCTGTGCATAAAGTTAATCTTAGACTCCACAGTTGCATGAATCACTAGGAATGCAGGAAGAGTTTCATGGCAGGATGACTCTGATCTTGAAGTTAAAAATCCCCCCCCCCCCTTTACATACCTCTATAGGAATAAACGTGCTATGTGGGACTTTAACGAGCATAGACTCCCACTCCTACTTTAACAGAAGAAATTGAGGCCCAGAGAAGGGGACACAACTGGCCCAAAATCATGAAACAAGTCGGTGGTAAACCTTGGAGTAGCGTCCCCAGGTGCCTATATTGTAAGAGAAATGGCAGAATCTCTTTATGTAGCTTATTTCTTAGGCCTGGTGGGAGGCTTACCACCTGTATCAGTTTTCTGTTGTTGCATAACAAATGAGCAGGAGCAGCATGGCTTCCCAAAGCACCCATCTACTAGCTCACACAGCTCTGTAGGTCAGAAGCCTGGCACCGCATATTTGGTGCCTTTGTTCTGGGTATGACAAAACTGAGATCAAGGTATTGGCCAGGTTGCTTTCTTATCTGGAGGTTCTTGGAAACATGCACTTTCAAGCTCATTCTTGTTGCTGGCAGACTTGAGTTCCTTGTGCTTGTGGCTTCAGGACTGTTTTTGATTGGCTGTCACCTTGAGACAGCTCTCAGTTTCTAAAGGTCACTGAAATTCTTTGCCATGTGGTCCCTCTATCTTCAACTTGGAAAAGAGTGGATTGAATCCCTCTCCCAAGCCTCAAATCTCTGACTTTTTCTCATGTACCTAGTGGGAATAAATTCTCCGCTTTTAAAGGGTCCATGTAAGTAAGTCAGGCCCACCTGATAATCTCCTATGTTAAGGTCAACTGATAGGGGATATTTACTGCATCTGCAAAATCACTTCACAGATGTGACAAATTGAGAAGGTGACTGAGAAGAGTGAACAGGTGTCATATGGATTTGTAAGAGGACTCCACAGCTCCCTGTTCCGCGTTGCAAATGCAATTGGCACAGGTCAAGTTCCATATGCTGGTGGGGGTTGAGTTTTGAAACCTGCACCGGTTTTGAAAATGTACCAATCAGATTTGAAACCTGTACCACCGCTGGGAGCAAAGAGGCCCTGAAAGTCATTAAAGTGGGCCAGAAAGAAGGATTCAGACACTCTCAGCTGAGAAGATCTTTGCTCTGATCTCCAACCTGTCCCTTGGAACCACTGATTGCAACTTCTGCCACCTGCGCAACTGCCACCGCTCCCGATTAGTGCTGCTGACCTGTGCCTGGTGCCGCTAAGAAATGTCCACAAGTGCCTGATCCTCAGCCTTGCTTGCTGACCAGCACTGCTGTCCTATGCAGTGCAGACCCATGTAAACATTCCCAGGTTTACATCGTTTCCGGTGCAGTCACCTTGGAGGCCCATCTTTAGATTCTACCTCCACTGTACAACATGATCCCTTCAGAAGGCCCATCATGAGAGGAGCCTGGTGGCTTATTTCATTGAACTAATTTCATTATGAACTTATTTCATTGTGTTGGAAGGATGCACAAAAACACAGAGGTCCCCATCATGTCAAATAGAAAAAAAGAACTCAAGCGTTAAAGCAAGGATTTGTGGTCCAGCACAGGTTTCTTAGGGAAGCAGCCCACATTGCATTGCATGTCTGCGTTATTTGAAGTACTCTCTTCATGATGGGCACACTGTGTCCTACTCAGATATACCTGTAAGATTCAGCATGGTCACTAGCACATCCTCCTTTGATCACCGTCCCTGGGTCAGCAACATTTTATCATGAGCTGCCCAGGCCCATCCTGCCCATCTCTTGCTGCTAACTCTTGGTCCTCAGTGGAAGCTGCATCATCCTTCACTTTTCTGGATCCTCCTGCTCCTGTTTCTAAGCATCCTCAGGGAGCTATCCCAATGGTGTCTGTGCCCTCAAGTGGGGGACTTCACTGCAACACATGGGGAAACAACGATGCCCAAGATACTGACCGGAGTCACCTGGGTTAGTCTGATCTTGCCCATTCAAGTTCCTTTGTGCCAGCAGGTTTTCCCAGGAGCCATGCAGTCAATTGCCAATGAGTGATCAGCACTTAGCTCAATCAATCGATTCCTTTACAGACAGTCTGGGACAGCTGAGGGGGGGAGATCTAAGAGAGAGAAATCCAGAGAGGAACAAGGTAGAAGGAGAACACACTGCTAATTCTGGCCTTTAACTGCTCACCCTCCTGTGATGAGTCCTCACCCTTTGGGACACCTGGTTTCCCAACCCCCTGGGGCTGCCCTGGAGTTCCAGAGCCCCCACGGGCCACACCAGCAGGTCCCCATTGTTGGGCAAGCGACGACTGTCACATTGCCTAGTGCTCTAGGAGAGGCCTGGTTCTGAAATCCTCAGGCTCCAGCAGGTCGGCTCAGCTCCGAGCAGTTTGTTTTTTGAAAGTCTCATAAATTTCCAAGAAACTTCTCCAGACAACTGTCACGAGGCTGCACCTGCCAAACAAACACAAACAGAGCTCTCCTCCACCAGATTAGTTACTTAATTAAGAAGAGAAAGAGACAAGGCACATAATGTGGAGATAATTACCCATCTTGCCAAGTCTCCGAGTGTAGCGTGGCGCTCGCCGGCAAATTGCAGCACTGCCGCTAATGCATATTCATCCAAAGTTGTAACTGCTGTGAACATTTTCCACACAGACAGCAATATGTTCACCCAACAAGCTGAGCTCCTTCTCAGATTCCAGCATCTTCCCACTCTCACCCTGCCTTCCCAATCTCCTTCCCTTTCTTTCTGTGAAGGAATGTACTGAACAAAGCACTATTAAGTAAACTATTTGCAAGTGAATATGATCCTAACCCTGGGTCAATCCTGGAAATTAAGGTGTTTGGGGTCCCCCCCAACCTAGTGATTCATTTACTATAATCTCATTAAATTCCACTACAAGTATATATTGAATGTTACTGTGTCATTTACAGTGCCAGCCAATGAGATGAAGGTGCGAGGAAAACTATAACAAGGCCTCAGTCCGAGACTCGGTCCATGGAGAGAGGGGTTTTCTGATGTGAGTTAGGCTGGTGACTATTGTTTTAATCTCTGTCAGTTGTGGAAACAAGGCCAGAGAAATTAATTACGCTTCCAAAGAAGACATAGCAACTAAAGAGGTGTTGTGCACCTAGATTGTCTGACTCCCATCCTACATACCAGGCAGACAATGGGCAATTCTGCTTTTGGACACAAAGGAGGACAGAATAAAAGAGAGCCAAGGAGGAATTCAGAGATGTGGACTCTGCTGCCAGATTTACCTCTGATTAGCTCTATTACCTCAGACAAATCACTGAACTAGTTTTCTTATAAATAAAATATAGAAAGTAAGATTGCAGAAACAGAAATGTTGATAAAGTTAAATAAAATCAGATTCCTAAAGCTGATAGTGCCTGACAGTTGGCAGATGCCTATGAAATAGTCATAACATCTCCATCCCCCAACTCTTGCTCCCTCCAACCCCATCCCACCCCCCTTCCCAGCTAAACTGGAGAGATAAACTGAGCCAAATGGAAGAATAGGAGGAGAAATGCTGGTAATTAGTGAGATGCGGGGAGGGTGGGGCTCATACAGTAGGCATGATTTGAGTGTGTGTTAAGGTGGAATAAGAATATCGCAGACAGACATGAAAGCAAGGACACTTTAGGGGCAGATGAAAGCATAGGAAATGAGGCACATTCAAGACTTAGTGGTGTGGCTATGGTATAGCTAGAACCTGGGGTTATGTGAATCTGGGAAGATAAGGCTGCGGCCAGGCAGTACAGGGCCTTGCATATCATGGTGAGGAAAGCAAGCAAGGGCATTTGGAAGAGTTTGAAAAGTAGAGCTAAGGTTGGTCAACCTGTTGGCAAGCTGGCAGTCATAAATTTGGAGAAGAGAAATCATAAGGAATCCAATAAATTCAGAGAAGAAGAAACTTGGCTTGATGATTTCCAGAACATGTTCAAGTGATGGCAAACTGACAATGTTGTCAACTTTGTTTAAAAGCACACTATGCCATCCTTATCTGATACCCTATTCACTCAACTACTCAGTCTTCCTTGTCTTAGACCAGCCACAGGAGCCAGAGAGACCACACCCAATTTCTGAAAGCAATAACAGACTAATTCACTTCAAAGAATCTTGCCCCTTTGCATTACAGGTTAGACCTGAGGACCTCAAAGGACATTTAGGGAAAGACGATGGCTGGATCCCCTGCTGTAAGCTTAAACCATCAGGGCATCGTGACATCTACTAGCCCTGCAGCTCCTTAACCCTAAGGTACTGCCTCAAACCCAATAGCAACAAGTAGTTTTCCACCAGGATGTGGGCTCTAATTGATAGGTGCTTCCCAGAGCAGAGGATGGGGAGATACTGTGAGGACATGTCTGGTTCAGGGGAGAAGTAAACCACAATCAATTAGCCACACATGTCCACAGGGATGAACACCGAAGTCTTTGTCATCCTTGGCAATTGTCCCAGGGTCTTTTTCGAGTGTTTGAGCCCCCACAAAATCTCAGCTTATTTTTCCTTATTCCTTCAAGAGCAGAAATCAGAAAAGAACAACAATATTGAATACTTAGTATTGGAATGCGGGGGAAGTGGCTTTACTCTATATTAACCCCTCCCTGGCTCTAGATAAGGAACAGCCTATTGCAGGGCTCTCAGCATTCACTGTGCATAGGAATAACCTGGTCACTGGAAATGACTTGCTTGCTCTACAGGTCTGATTGCACTTACCCTAAGTGCAAGTGGGGTCAGGTATCAGCATGGTTTAAAGCTCCCTAGGCAGTTATGACACGCAGACAAGGGGAACTCCTCTGTGCTGATGGTAAGTTCAACTGAGAAGTAAACAGAGCCCCAGGTTGAGGACTCATCATGATGTTTCTACTCCTCAAAGAACATCTGATGCTTTCTTTCTTGAACTGCAAGGACAAGAAGCTCAGCTGGAGATACGAGGCAAAGCTGTGGAGACCTAAGATTCTCAAGAAGGAGCATGAATTCTGCTGGTGTTGTCAGGGAAGGTCCCACAGAGGTGAACCTCAGAGGACGGGAACCCAAAAAGGACAGAGGCTGCATAAGACTAGGTAGGGCAGTGACTGGAAGCTGCCTGGGTAGAGGACCTAGAGGGCAGTGGGGAGGAGGAAACCAGGAAAGGCCTGGACTTGGACCAAGTAGCCACAGAGAAACTTGCAAAGAACTGAGCTCCTGCACCTGGGGACCAGGTTCTGCCAGGTGTGAGCTCTCTCCAGATTTATCTGCCTGCCAAGTCCTCCTTCTGGAGGCCCTACATCTCGCCAGCTGCTGACCTTGGGTACCACCTTCTCCTTTGAGTTTCCTATTCAAATGAGTTATTCAAAACCATATGTTCCTTCCGACCACTTCTTTCAATCAAGTTTATTCCTAAAATTAGCTTCAGGAATGGACTTTCAATAACCTGCCCTTGAGAATCAGTTTATTAGTGCCTCCCTCCCTCCAGATGGAAGGAATAGGGGGGGGGGTCAGACCCCTTAGCCAGGATCCCTCTCTGCCCTCCCCCAAGACTCCTTTCCCCTGTGGGTGCGTCCAGGGCTGCCAAGAGCCTGTTGTTTCAACTTGGCACCTGCCCATGTTGTTTCTCATGTCCCTTCCTGTCTCCCACCTGTTCACAGGGACTTCTAAATTAGTCATATGTTGTCAAGGAAACTGCTTCCTCCAAGGTGTGAATCCTGAGGGATGCGTCAGGGGAGGGGAAGGCAATTTGCCTGGGCCAGCTTGGGACATGCAGTCTTTCAACAAAGCCTGCATAGAAAGGACTGGAGTGGTCTCTTAAGGTTTGTGCTTCCTACCTCCAGAGTTAGCATCGCCTAAGAGGTGCTTGTGACAGTGCAGAGGCCTGGGCCCCTCTCTGACCTGAGCCTGCACCTCTAGGGATAGGATTGGGGACTGCCTCCCTGTTGACTCATGACCAGGTGGGAGAAGAGTCTGGAGGCCAGAAAATGGGGTCTCAGGGTCTTCTGGTGGCATACAGCTCTCAGGGAACATAGCCTTGTCCCCAACTTGTCATGCAAGGTGTGTCTTCACATGGTGTGTGTGTGTGTGTGTGTGTGTGTGTGTGTGTCTGAGAAAGAGAGAGGCAGAGAGACAGAGGCAGAGAGACAGAGGCAGAGAGAGAGAGAGAGGCAGAGACATGGGGAGGTTGGAACACCAGCTGAAGTAATACAGAAAGCCAGGCTTGTGCTTTGGCATATTTTCTCTGGCCCCCTCGGTAGCTTCCTTTTTCCTGGCAAGTCTTAGTATGGAGAGGGTGTTTCAAAGTTGTGAGAGACAGGTCTGTATTATTTAATTACATCTCTGTTCCTGAGAGACCCAGGAGGCCTGAAAGAACAGTGGCGGTTGGAGCCATTCCTTGCCAAGGTCGGACGCCCCCCCCCCCCCCCCCCCGGCCTGCAGACCTGGAGAGCTGGAGGGCCAGGGAGGGCCCACGGGAAGAAAGTGTGCCTGTCATCTCCCACACTCACTTGTCCTGCTACCTGGATGAGACAGCGGCCTCAAATGGCCAAGCCTGCTTCAATATGGGAGATCACGGTCTCACCTCCACTTCAGAGACAGAAGAAGGGATGTCAGTGACCCTCTGGAGCTCACACCGTCAACAAGACACAGGCTCTGGTGTCCGTGGACGCGTCCTGGTCCTCTTTCCATGGTTCTTCACACCTGCAGCCTTTCCTCTTCGCTGGTGGGGGCACTGTGCCGGAACCCTCCCCATCGCACCCGAAGGGGCAGAGGCATTTTCAAGCCAAGGCATTTAAATTTCTCCTGAGTAGAGACGCCTGCTGGACTGTCTGCTGGGGGATGTCAGGAGAAGGAAGGCAGTGGCTTGAAAAATGGCAGACTCGCAGAGGTCCGGCCACTCCCCCTCCCACACGCGCTGGGAGCGTCCACAGAGCCTGCCAGGAAACGGAAACATGGCCCAGGCCCGGGATCATTTCTCTTGGTGCAGAATCCACCGGTCTCTGCTCCTGAAGAGGGGGCTGGTCAAGAAGGTTTCATGGGTTTAAAAGAGGGGTTTTCAGGAGGCAATGGCAGTATCTCGGCGATACTGCTGAAAAACAGGGAAAGCAAAACCTATATGGCCCTTGGGGCCCATCTGAGACAGCATCTCAGTAGACCCAGCTCCAAGCCAGACAGGTCTCTTCTTCCTCAGTCTGGCCGACTAGTCCCGAGCCCCTTATCTGTAACTCAGGGGAGCATCAGGGCAGCTAGTGTCCTCCCATGACTCACACAGTTGGAACCATGTGAACCTGCCTGGCTGTGCTTTCCAAGAGATAGTTGGTATCCCAGGTTTGGGAGCACCCTGCTACTTCTCTGCTTGGAAATTGCAACCTAAACACCCCATTTTAAATGACCCTGCATGGCCTCAGAGGTGTGGAGGAGGATGCTTCCTTTGCATGCCAATGCGAGTTACAAAGGTCTGGGTAAACAGGATGGTAATCAAACGTTTACAAAGTGAAATGGGAGGTGGTGTTATAAATTTATACCCAGGTTTTCAACTGCAAGGGGGCTTGGATGCTCCTAACACCAGCTCCCATTTCACTTTGCAGAAAGACAATCACCATCCTGTTTGTCCCAGACACAAGCTCCCATTTTATTCCCATTATTGCAAAAATGATGCGACTTCATCTCTGCCTACAGAATGTTCCGATGATTGCTGTGAAGAGTAATTTTGAGCCAAGACCCAGGAGACAGAGGTGGAGGGAACCATCTTGACGACAGAGATCTTAACAGAGAATTCCCCTGGGAGTTCTCAAAAGGCACCTGACATGCTGGGGTCCAGCAGGGATGAGGCCTCTGAGCAGGACTAGCTCTCACCTCCCAGAGGCCAGGCTGACAAGTACATACACAACCTGTCTGGGATGGCTATTCTTCTCTCTGTGGATTAGAAACAGACCTGCCCCCATTCATTCCTTCATGGGGGGCAAATGGGGTCACGTCCACTTCTTCCCACTTTCCCCTGGACACTGGGTCCACTTTAGCTGACCTTTGAACAACTTATGGATTCACTTACACTGAAGATTTCCTATCTACAGGCTCCACATTCATCGATCCACCCAGCTAACAGCCACAGTTGCTGGAATGTTTGAGTGCAGAACTCACAGATAATAGGGACTTTATAAATTATATACCAATTTTCAACTGCAAGGGATCTTGGGTGCCCCCAACACCAGCCTTGTTCAAGGATCAACTGTATTTCTTGTTTTCTTCTCTTCCTTGGGCTAGATTTACATGGAGTCTGAAATGTCAGCCAAAGTGCTCTCCTGCCCCTCCTATCTCAGCAATGTTCTTTCCTTAAGAATGGGGCTCCCCCACCCTCTCTGTGAGCCAGGCTTCTACCCTTTACAGACTGTCTTGCTTATCTTCCTATTTCCCCCTGATAGCTGCTCTAGAAATCTGCTGCTACTGCCCCATCTCTGTCTGTGCCACAGTCAGATTTCATTCAGCTCCTCGCCTCCAACACTTGCATAACCTTTAAAAAAATGATGTCAAGTGACTGTGGCACAGTGCCTAGCACATGACTGATATATTGCACTGTTGTTATGATGAGAATTATTATTATTATGAACTCAGAGAGTTTGCAAAGAATGTGTTCAAGGTCACACAGTTGATAAACAACAGAGTCAGATTTGAACTCAGTTTTGACTATCATTCCATAGCGTTTCTACCTGAAAACCTTTGGACACTGGGTCTCAAGGTATGTCCTAGCCCCATCATCATCACCAGAAATACAAGCTCTCTACCTGCCACCACCCCCCCCCAAGCCTATTGAGTCTGAAGCTTTTGGTGCAATACCCTCAACTTCCAGGAGGTTCTGATGCTCCCTTGAGTTTGGAAAGTGTTGGTATGGAGGGATGAAGTCAGACAACTCACAACCTCCCTAGTCCCCACCTGGCTTGCTCAGACAAAACTAGAGAACTTTTAAAAGATTCACACAAAGAAGTATCAGGCACAGCAAATCTGCAAAAGCTGAGAGGATGAGGCGCAGAGGAGCAATTAGAATCAGGGAGGAAGTTAGCACCAACAGGAGGATAGTTATTTTGAGTGAATTTTTTAAAAACAACAACAACAACATAAGGTGAGTCATAGCTTCATAAATTCACAAAATCCCTCTCCTATACCCCCTTTTTCTCTGCACCCCCTCAACACCCAGTCTTGTCATGGAACCTGGCATCGTAAGTGGCAGAGGGTGCTTGGGGGGGGCGGGGTTTGTTAAAGCAATCACCATGGGAGATCTAGGAAAGAAAAAAAAGACCGATCTCTTTGTCAAGCAAAACCAGGAGAAATAAGGTGCTGGTTGGTGGACAGAGAATGAGAGCCAGGATCGGGGGAGGTGAACTAGGTGCCCAGGACACAAAATTTACAGAGACACTTGTGAGACCTGGAATGACCCTCCCAACAGTTTATAGCTTGGGCAACTCATTCTTCTCATTCTGACCCTGCCTTCCAGGAAGGTCAACCTATGCCTTGGCCTTAAAAGTTAGCTTCTCCTAAATAAATCACCTAAATCAGGACCATCATTTCATCCTTCAGTTGCAAAGAGACACCTGCACCGTAGACAGGTGAGAACCCCAGAACCTCTGCGAACACCTCTCTCCGATGGTCCACCATGGGGAGTGAGGCTCCCTGCATGGAGGCTGGATCCATGTTGGTGGCCCAGCTCCCCAGAGACCCCGCCTGGGGCTCCCAGCTGCCAGGAGGCAGCATGTGCCCATGCCAGCTGCCAGACCGGCCGCTCTGGTGGGCCGGGAGCCACACAGGATCTGAACAGCGGCAGCAGGTGGGAGCCCCACCGGGAAGGCCATGAAACTCACAGCCGTAAACGAGTTTATTATTGTTGTTAACTCGGGAAATAAATGTCTCGAGCGCTAATAAAACATTGTGCTTTCTGCCTTTATGTCTTGGAGCCTGGGGTTTTCCCCAGCAGCATGCCTCCTCTGTACCACAAGCAGGGTCTGGTGGTACAGACCTAAGACTCCTGCCTTCAGCAGCCCCAGTCCCTCTCAGCTCCTTAAGAAGAGGTCAGGAAAGGGAACCAGCAGGATTTGGCCAAGGAAGAAGGTTTGTATGGAAAACACAGGCCTTGATGAGTGTAAAGAAACAGATTCCTCTGTTCCAATGCAGCATGCGCCATGCGTGTGTGCGTGTTTGTGTGCGTGCATGCATGCATGTGGATGCTGAATGCCTGTCTTCCTTTACACTAACAGCACTCAGTGGGGCCTCACCAGGCAAATTGTCAAATTGTTGTTCTCCTGTAGTGGGGATCTCAGGTAGATAGCCCTCCAAGCCTTGACGTGCTAAGCTCACAAGTGGATTCTGAGATGTTGAGGACAATTTCTTCAGACGGGTATGGTTCTGGGCAAATTCAGGTAAGGATAAACCCTTCCGGAAAAATGGGCTCTCCCCTGGCCACAGCATTTTGTTCCTGTCAGGGTTACATAATATATTGAGTAAACTTGAATTTCCAGGGGCTTCACACAAAATATGTTTTATTCTTAATGTATGAGGTGTTTCCATTGGAGAGTAGCGACCCTGCACAGGTGATTGTGGGGTCCAGGCTCCAACCCCAGGGCCCCTGAATCCTCTGTGTCCATTGGTAAAGAAGGCACTTGGCCTCAAGGAATCATGGGGACCCGGGAGAGGATGTCCCTGCCTGAGCAGTGGCCTTAGTAAAGTCAAAATTTTGGTAAACAGCTGGTCATCTCTGCCAACGAGGCCTATTGTTAGCTGAGCAAAGAAGTCAAGGTCACAGGCCCATCTTTATCAGTATGTCTGGCTGCCCCAGAGTGCATCACAGTTTACTGGGGGAAGGAGATTGATGGGTGACTCTGCACAGATACTTTCTGCTGCCTCAGTTCCTTCAACTAGAAGATGGGGTCTGTAAGATACCGCCTTCTCCAGACTGAGTGAAGTTTAAATGAGACGGCATAGCTAAGCACCGTAGCCTTTTTACTTGCTCTGGGGATGCTGATTAAAAATGGAGAGGAAGGGGCATCTCCCTGAGAACCAGTTGGAGGCCCAGAAAGAGGCAGTCCGTGTGGATGTGGGAGGGAGGAAGGCTGCTCTGCCCTCTGGCCTGACAGGCACCCCCAAGTCACAGCCTGTGACATTTGCATCAGAGCCTGCCTGTGGCCTTGTAAGAGAGAACTCTGTGTGCGCTTGCTTTAAAATCACTCAAGCAAAACCAAACTGACAAGAAACACCTCCCTTCAGACAATGAATGTGTGCACACAGTCACGCAGAGAAGAGAAACAAATACATACTTTTTTTCAGAACAAAAATGCAGTTTTAGCTAAAGATGCTCTGTGCTATATTTAGCGTTGGTTTGGCACAATCATGCATTGCCTTCATTTATTTGAGGGTTTGAGCAAGTATATCAATTCCAAGACTTTTGAGAGAGCGAGAGAGAGAGGAGATGGGGTTTAGTTTTCAAAGAGCTGTGATGCTGTGAGAAGGTACAGACTGGCGTGGATTCAAATAAGAAGCCACATTTTAGGTTCAGGGAATAAATTCAGACCCCACAGCTGGGAACAACTGGAGGAGGACAGGGAGCTTACACTGGTTCCCCTCCCCAATAACAAAGCCCACTCCTCCTCGGTATCATGTGGAGTTGGGTGTAGTAGGGGTGATGGTATGAAATGAGAACCCTGTCACATGGGCTAGTTTCCAGTCCTCACTGAGTCTCTTGAGAACCAAGAAGTTGTGCAAATCAGAGTGAAACAGAATAAAGGGGGCTTTTAGGGGTCTGACATGGGTTCTGTTCTCCACCAGCAGCATAAAGTCACCACTTGCCTCACTGACAACAGAATGCTTTGTTCATGCTCAAGAGTGGTCCATGTGTTACAGGACTCTGCTGGGTACACAGTAGATGCTTAATACATTATTAAATCAAAGTATTGACCCTAGTGGTTGTTCCCTCCTTTCTCACTCTTTCTTCTCTGCTTCTTCTCATTCTCTCTTTGCCCAGGTAGCTGGGAAGTTCAACATGCAGAGAACACTGCTTGCTTTACTGAGTTCTCCTGCTCTAGTCTGAGGGAACTTACCAATGGGAACCTAGAGGTATGAATAATTCCCCTCAGCCTGGTAGGGTGGAAAGGTTTGGCTGATGTGTCCATCTAGGTTCACTTACCAACTGGAATTTGGGGCAAATTGGCTAAATTGCTAAGTCTTCATGTTCCCATGTGTAAAATGGGAGACATACTTACCAGAAGAATTAATACAAAGATTAAACAAAAAAGATGCATGCTTGATACTGCAATATTAAAGATTTGTTTATTCCTTTTCCTCACGTGTTATTTCAATGACCAAAGTAACATGCAGCATAGTTCTGTACTCCACCCTTGAATTCCCACTATCAGAATCTCATCCCTTAATCCTTTGATCCTTGGGCAAATGTAATAACCACTGAGAAAAAAAAATCTTGGGGGCTGTATGTAAAAATGGTGCAGAATAGTGAGGATGCTAACAGCAAATCTCTCTGTCTCTCTCTCTTTCTTTGTCCCTCTCTGTCTTTCTCTGTCTTTGTCTCTCTCTCTTTTTCTAGCCATCTATCTATAAACATATACTCTGAGATTGGATGACTGGTAGACTCATCCTGGTTCTAATTCCAGTCAATTGGAAGAGGTGACTGAAAATATTGTGTTGAGAATGTAGCGCTGTGGAGGATTCTGAGGTCACTTGTGGCTTAGGTGAGAGGTTTGCTTAGTCAGGGGGTAGTTAATTTGTGAATATGAACTTGGAAGTCCTTGAGTCTCTGGAAAGTATGGGCAAAGAGAACTGACAGTAGGCTGGGTGTTTTCATTCTTGCCCTGCACTCCCTGACTTGTTTCTTCCACTGCCATCATCCAGATGACTCCTCCAGGAGGACCTCCCAATCGCTCTTCCTGAGCATATCCCACCCTCCATGTTCCCCAGACCCATCTGGCATGATGGGCTACCAAGCATTTCTCCACTTTACTGTAAGACCTGCTGCTTTCAGCAGAGCTAGCTTTTGCTCCAGGGGGAAAGGGTTTTGAGCATGCAGCACCATGCCTCAGCATCCTTCTCCCCAAGCCTCATTACGATATTGTCGATATTCCCTGCGAAAGGGCATCTCTCCTGATACCTTCGCTTTTTTATTAATGTGTGTGAAGGCAAGTCAAGCCTGATTATCATGAAGACAATTGCTGAAATCCCTCTTGGAGAAGGCTCATCCAGACTGTGTAGGCGGTTTAATTTCAGAGACCCATTAATTGGCAAAATTGCTTAAGCAGCTGCTCTTGGTGTCATTTCAGGACCACTTTGGGAGAAGCAGAGAGGAGGAGAAAGGGAGGGAAGAGAGCAGCCCTCCCAGCGGCCAGTCTGCCCAACCCTGTGACACAAGCCATCCATCCAGCAGCCCCCAGTGTCCCCACCATGCCCAGACAGAGAGATACCGATGCTGCAGGAAAACCACACCATAGACCTGTTCCTAGCCAGGTCTCTGAGTCTTACACCACAGGCATCCACCACCATTCTCTCTACTGCCTGTTTTATCCCTAACAGTTTTAAGCCAGCTGCAATTCTTATTCATTTCCAGTGTTCAGTTCAGAGTGCCAACTCCTCCAGGAAGCCCTCTCAGGTTTGCTCACACAAAGTCAAACTCTTTCTCCTTGCTATCTTTGTTCCTTTGCCACTCTCGTTCCCAGAGGAGATTGTTTTGTGGACAGAGTTCATGATGTCATTATTTCTTTATCCCCAACACATAAATGTAATAATGACTGGGCTGAGTAAAGGTTTGTTACATGTGTTGTGTAATGTTTGGGTAATGGTTGATACAGTGATCCCTTTACTTACAAACATGTGCCAGGTGTTGTACTAAGTAAGCAGTGTGGAGTTAATTTCAACAGAGAACTCTGATGTGCTTTTGAGGGATGTGCAGCTGGGGAGATTCTGAGGAGTGAGTGGAACACCCAGCACAGAAGATTGAAGACAGGTTTGCAGGCAAAAAGCCTGCAGCTGAGACTTAGGAAAAGGTTGGTATATTGCAATGTCCATGTTGCTCTGACACAGGAGCCTCTGGGAAAGCAAAAATATAAAAGTATATATATAAAAATCTTCTGGTTAATTCCTAGAAGATAGATAAATTTGGAATGAACATACTATTTAAAAAATTATTGAAGCATACTATGTATGCGATGAAGAGATTAAGTGTTAAGTAGATGCCTCACTAAATTCTTATATTGGTATCCACCTCATAACTGCCACCCACATCAAGAACTAGAATATTTCAGCTCCCCAGAAAGCTTCTCATGCCTCCTCCCAGTCACTGATGCCCCTAGAGTAACCCCTATTTTGTCTCACCATCGATTAGTCTTGCCTAGAATCTTAGATGGAGAATCTTACAGCTCTGGCTTCATTCACTCACTCTTATGTCTGAGAGAGTCATCCATGTGGTGTGTAGCTATTGGAACAAATGTGCTTTTAATGAATGCCTCCTGTGAACCCAATTCTGGCAAAGACTTTGTGTTCCCTATCACAAATCCATTTCCCTTTCTTTCTTAGTAGCAGAAGTTCAATTTATACAGGGTGTTGCTACATACAGCTAAGGACTGCATTTCCCAGGCTTCCCTGCAACCAAGGGTGGCCAATGAGGTGTGGAAGTCCCACAGCAGGGATTCTAGGAAGCTCTTTACAGGGAACTGAGTCATCCCTGAAGGCTTACCCTCTTCTCCCTTCTTACATCTGGTATGTGGATACAATTGGAGATCCAGAAGCTCTCTTGGGACAAGCAGACACTTGTGAATAAGGTCACATAATAGGATGGTGGAGCAAGTCCTCAAATACCTGGAGCTGTTTTTCTCCACAGGGCCTTCAAACATGCTATCACTCTGGCAGGAATGCTCTTTATAACTCCTGCCTGGTTTTTCCTCATTTTTCAACCTCCCCTTAAGCACTGTCTCTTCAAAAAGGCCTTTGCTAAGCCGCTGAAGTAAACCAGATCTATCTGGCATTTTTCACTGTTGCCACTTGCCATACTTTTTAATGGTATAGTTGCTTGTTTATCAGGCTCAGAACTGGTTTACTTTTGCTAAGCCCTCAGTTTCATGATGGCAAGGACTACGATTTTGCTTGCTTCACATTTGTGTCCCCAGAGACTACCACAGTGTCTGACATATAAATACTTCATAATTATTTTGGAATGAATGAGCCAGGGAATGAATTGGAAGAAAATAGAAAGCAAATGTCAGCTTTATGATAAAAGAGAATATAGATCTCGTTTCTATAATGAAATAAAACCACCAATACATATCAGATACTAAGAGAACTAAGGGGCCAAGGCCAGATTGGTGACTGAAAGTCACTTGTATGAGTGAAAGTCACTTGTATGAGTAACAGTGACCGGAGAATCCAGAAAAGATGTGAGCTGAACAAAGAAAGATGGGGATAATTATTTAAAAAACAAAAACAAAAACAAAAACAAAAACCCAACCAAGTATGTTTATTAAAAATAGGTTCAATTATGAGTACCAATAACATCAAAATAACAGTGCTTTCAATGAGAAATATGTGTGCTTGCATCTCACGTAAAAAGACATTAAGTCACAAGGGACATAAACACTTCCATCTTGCTTTTCTGCTATCTTTGGAGCATTGCCTGATAGTCTATTATGGCTGCTCATGCTCCAGCCACTGTACCCAGAATCCATGCCACAGAAAAGAAGAGGGAGACAGAGACCAGAGGGTCAATGCTGAGTTCTTTTACTATTTCATTAGCTAAAATCTAATTTTAGGATCTGTCCTAGCTTCAGGGAAGTCTGGGAAATAGAGTCATGATTCTGCAGAGAGATAAATGTCAGAGATCTGTCATTAAGAAAGATGGGCAGCATGGACATGGGGTAAGTCATGACTGTGTCTACCCTAAAAAAGGGAAGGTATTCCGATTGCAGACTATGCAGACTGCAAAGGCAAATGAGACCAAGATACACAGTAGCTCCTCCCATTGAGAGGTGGAGATATGTTCTCTCCTCTGGCCTCTGGGCTGTGACTTGCTTTGTCCCATAGTATGGAGTCGAAGTGTCAGAGGGCCAGTTCCAACTCTCAGTCTCTAGGGATCTGTAGCATTTGCTCTTGCTACTCTTTACACTCCACTGCCATGTGAACATGCCTGGGCCAGCATGTTGGAGGATGAGAATCCATATGAAGAAAAGCCAAGACATTCCAGCTGACAGCTAGAGAACCACCAGACCCATGAGCAGATCTTCCAGGGCCAGCCCGGCCCCAGGCAGGCCGCCAAGTTACCACAGACTGATGAACGATGGACGATGGATGAGTGGGAACAGACAGTAGAACTAACCTCAGTCAATGGATGTTTTGAGTCACTGCCTTTGGGTGTGACTTCCCCTCCAGAAACAGATAACTGATGGAAGTAGAGAGACTGCAGATAAGGACATACTGGGAATGCTTGGGGCTAAAAGAACAAGGGAATTCTTGGGACGATGATGTCAAACTTGCTTCTCTTAAATTATCCCACTGATCCCAATTCCAAAATCAGAGCCAAAGCTCTTCCCAGGCATTCTGGTTGGAAGAACATTGGAGTTTCTGTCTCCAGACTTCAAAATGCCACTGTCCATCTCAATTTGTGCTATGAAGCAAGATTCACCCCCTCCTGTGGCCAGGCTTCCCACCTGCCAGAAAAGAAATGGACTTTGGAGGTTATAATCAGCCAGGTCAACCAATGATGACACACAGAAGGCCAAGCTGGGCCTAGAGAAATGGAATGGACAGAACTGAAAATTCATGATTAGAAAAGCTGCTGTGAAAGGAAACAGTGGCTCCAGTTAGGAAGAAAGGGAGCTCAGTGCCACCCCCAGCTGGCCTCAGTCTTCCCCTAGAGAATCATCTAGCCACTTCTTGTCCTCCTCTGGCAGAGTCTCAGAGACACCCAACAAAAAGTGACTGTGAGCTGCTTGAGGTCATGCTGTGAGCAGGCGGTAGAGCTGGAATGCCAGCCTAGATCTCAGATCTTGCTCCACCATCCTCTCTACCAAGTTGATTGCCCTGCCTGCCTGAGACCCAGTAATCCATGGGTTGGGGCCCTGTGGCCCCAGTTCTGGGATGTCATATATCAGGTCATTGTCTCCATGCAGGTGGGATTGGTCCTGGGTCTCTAAACCACCCCCACATGACCAGGCAAATAAAGAACATCCTGACGCACAACTGCATCAGCAGGTTCCCACAATCTCAAAGCCCTTCAAAGGTAAGCGGGAGATAGTTCTATCTCCCCAACCCCACTCAAGCTCTGAGATACTCACTGGCACAAGACAGTGTAGGCACCATCTACCCAACCCCAGGAAGGGACTGGGCATGTATGATTTTACTATGACAAGCAGTGGTAGGGAACCAGCCCCTGGGAGACATGTGGGCATTAGACACCTTGTCATAAGGCTCATCTGGCTTCTGTTCAAATTCCTAGCTCCTGCTGGGACTAGCCACCTGTTCAAAACCTCACCCCAGTTAACCCCAAGAACAAGACTTCCTGCAAGTGTAAAGGCTCAGATCCCCATGGTTGATAGCTGTGTTCCCCTGGCCTCTTTACGTCTACCTCTCTGAGCCTCATACACAAAGTGCACATGATACCACCCCCATGGAAAAGAGGTTCAGAGTTAATTTTGACTTTAAAGGATCCAATCATTTCTGGTTATTTTGAACACAGTGGGTACATGTGCCCCCAAACTACATGCGGGCTCCCAGCAGCACACTCTCCCATGGAAGCTCTCTCGGCAGAACTCACCGCAAACTACATTTCCCAAGTTCCCTTGCTTGCTAGTTTCCCTTTAGGTTTGGCCAACAAGGCATGCTGGTTGGCAGCTGAAATGCAAGAGGGAGGGAGAAAGCACTTGTCTGCTCTTGGCAATGCCTGCACCAAAATAGGGGTCCTGTGCTGAGGGTGGCTGTGGTGCTGGGGGCCTCAGGCAGCATCAGAGACATTTTCAGCAGCATATGCAGAAGAGCAGAAGTCCAGTTCCCATTGGGTATTAGCATACCGGGAAAGAAGGACGGGGTCTGCTTGAGGACTGTGGGCTCCAGACCTCACTACAAGACAGTTTTCTGGTCGAAATAAGACACTTCATTTCCTTTTTTACCCTCTGATCCTTTTGGGCCCCTAGTCACCAATTCCTTGCATTAAATCCACTAAATCCATTAAATCCACTTGAAACATCTCAAGCAATTCTAGTTTCTGTCTAGACATAGCTGGTTGCCAAAGACATCGGAAGACCCACATGTGTATGGTTCTTACTCTGCACCTGAACCCTAACCCAGTCACTCTGGGTACCAAAAACCACCCAGGTGCCTCCCACACTACCTGACTCTCAGATCAGACCTCGATCTGATCTGTGTGTCCTACCCCCTGTATCAAAGTCTTAATGCCTTGGCTTTCCTCTCTGTAAGGGACCCAGCCACTCTGGTCTATTTACTAGCCCTCCAGATCCTGCCTAGCAGCCCTCTGCTCTCCTGCTCTCTATTTATTTCTGCCAGGAACTCCCACTACCCCTTGGACAAAAAAGAGCAGGGAATGGTTTCTGCTGCCAGCGCAACTCAGAGGCGATGCAGGGCTGGAGCAGCCATGCAGAACTCCTCCAGGCTAGCTGCTGCTCTTCAACATAGCAAGGTATCACTGTCCCCATTGCACAGATGGAGACAGCGAGTCTCAGAGTTGAAGTGACGTGTTCATGGCCTTCTTCTGGGAAAGGCAGTCATCTGACAACAGCACTCACCCCTCTCTTTTCATGGTGCTTCTAGTTCCTCTCTCCCAGTTCAGGTGCTTATAGATTCAACACACTCCTGAGCTCCACAGAGCCCTTGACTCAGGCTGGGTCTCCTATCCTGGGCTTTCCTAGTCCTGAGGTGTCAGCTCAACATGATGTCATGGTTTCTATCTCCGTCGATAGTTAGTTTCTGTCAGGGGGCGTGGAAAGTGAATCTGTTCTGAATCTATCAGTGAACCAATATGTCTCTACTCCTTAGAAGCCCAAGTAGCCTTCCCGAGGTCATCTGCTTGGCCAGGTCACCAGTGGGTGCCATTTGTGTCGGTGTCCATGGGAGCAGCCCACCCTCTGACATCTAGAGTCCTGCAATCTACATGTTCCAAAGGGCCCTGCCTGTTCCAAGATGGTGTTTAACCAAAAGGAACACATCAGTAGAAAGAGCACATGGCCAGGATCTGGAGACCTGAGTCGTCTGGGATCTCCCATGAGCCACTCTCTCTATGAAATTCTGCTTTCGTTCCAGGAAAATCAGGGCATGTGTTTGTGCAAAGTGACACCTCCACAGAGTGAACACCCTTGACAGCATGGGGGTCGAGGCAGGTTTGCCAGTGCAAAAGGAGAGAATGGAGTCCAGGACCCCACATTCAACAGGGTAGGAGCTTGACCTGGCACCCAGATTCTCAGGCTTGGCCCACCAGTCTTACCACACTGACTTGGTCATGGGCAGCTTCTTAAGCTGTTAAGTCACCTAAAAGTTTGTGCCTGGGTGCCCATATGCTTGCGGTCTTAGGTAGGAGGGTATCACAGGTAGCCCAGGTCCATCAGTTCCTTCTCCATGGGGGCCCTTTTCCGACTAAAGCTTGGAGTTGGCTCCTCAAGGTGCCAGGTGCAATCCCAGCATTTCCCCCGCCTGCCTGGGCTGGCACACAGAGCCTGAGAACAGATGCCCAGCACCTTGTTGTTGGCGAGGATGATGGATTTGCGGGTCCCCTTCTAGGAACTGCGCTCACTCCCCGGGTACCCGCTGTGTCAGCCCGTGCCGAGCTAGTGAGAATAAACAGTGTCATTATCCCTCCGCTGACTGCCACAGTCTATTTATACCACTTAAGACACGGGATAAATGGCTTCTCAGTTTCATAATGAAAGGAATATTTCATTTTGCAGAGCTGAGGAACTGTTTACTGAGCATAAAAACAACATTTATACTGTGTTTTGATAATAAACTGATCTGGAAGTTGTTTTATTTAGGCAGAAGCTTGCATCCGACTCAGTCATCTCCTCTAAGATTGGTATGGGTTGGGGGGGAAGGGGGTGTGAGAACCTGTGATCTGGGGAGTCGCAGGGCCCTGAAATGCCCTTCCCACTGACTGCATTGCCTCACTGAGTTCTGAAAAAAGTCCTGCAGGTGATGGCCATTATTATCCCCTGTTCACAGGTAGGGACACTCAGCAGGTCTCCCAGGTCATGGAGCCAGCAAGTGGCAGGGCTTCAGTTAGAGGCCAGCAGGCTGGCTCCAGAGCCCACACTCTTCACCATTGCACTGGAGATTGATTCTCAACCTCAGAGAGACCTGGAAGCTACAGGAATACACCATGAAAATATGAACTCAGCACTGGGTTTGACCTTGCTGCCAGACTTCCATTTCCTGAGAATGAAGTCAGAGGGGAGTTGGTGTTAGGACACTGCTCCCAAAGGTCTGTTTTTCAGGCTCTTGTGTGCCACTGCTTTATCTGCCTCCTGTGCATAGGATCTGGCATCACTGCTCCATTCTGTCGCAGTTGAGAAGCGAGAGAAAGTCGGATATGCCTGCCTTGCCCCTGCAGATGTGGGGACCCTGCTGGGGTCTCCCATGCCCAGAGGCCAGCATCTCCCCATGGATGCTGTTGTTTATCCAGGTAGCAACTGAATGTGCTTCCCTAAGACTCGTATGTTGAAGCACTAACCCCCAACACGGTGGTATGTGAGGTTGGGCCTTCCACAAACCATGGGGTCAGGAGGGTAGGCCTTGTAAGGGTATCAACAACTTTAAAAAAGAGGCAGAGAGACTGGAACATTGTCTGCTATGCAAGGGAATATAGGAAAACAGCTGGCCGCAAGGCTAGAAGACAGTCCTCACCAGGAGCCAAATCGGCTGGCCTTCATTCAGCCTCCAGAAGTCTGAGGAATAAATGTCAGTTGTTTAAACCACCCAGTCTGCGGTATTTTGTTACAGCAGCCTGAGCTGATGAATACCCTCGCAGGGGCAGCAGACAGGGAGTTTATGATCATACTTCAGTCACCAGGCATTGTTATGCGTGGAGCATGGTGCCAAATGCTTTTCACAGCTCATCACTTGTCTTTATAGGAGCATGACAGTTAGTTGTAACTTTCTCTGGCTTCAAAATAAGGAAACAGATTCTCTTTCCTGGGAAAGTTAACCAACCTTCCCAAGGTCACACTGTGGAACAGAAAGATGAGTCCAGTGGAAGCTACCCCCAAAGCTCTTTCTTGGCCCCTCCCTGCTATGTCTCCTTTCAAAGACTTCAAGTGGTGGCCGGATGAGCTCACTCATGCTGGGCTCCCGGTCCCTATCTCCACTCCAAACAAGCATCTAAGGGAATTCTGATGTGAGGGAATCTGCAAACCTCTGGCATAACTAACTGATGCTCTCAGAGATGCCCACGTCTTAATACCCAGAGCTGTGACTGTCACTTGGGCAGGCATAAGGGACCTTACACAATGTTAGATGTGACTAGCATAAAAGTTTGGAGGTGGGATAGATATATGGGTGGACCCTAAAGATAACACAGGTTATAAAGCATGATCTGATGACAGAAGAGAAGACCAGGCCATGCCGCCAGGAAAAGGAATGCCATCAGGTTTAGCTGCTGGAAGAGGCAAGGAACAGACTGCCCTGGTGTTGGCGTATACCCCCTCCACCCCAAGGAACTAGGTCTGTGTGTGAACATCTAGATTTTAGCTCCACATGACTCATTTCTAAATTCTGATCTTCAGAACCTAGAAAGTGTGTTACTTTAAGCCACTAAAATGGTGAGAATATGTTGTAGCATCAAAAGAATAGTGCTATGTTCCTCCATAGCCCAATCTTCTAGAGTGATTTGATTTCAAAGTGACAATCCAGAATAAGTCAATGCCCCAAGGACAGATCAGAAAACTTCTTTGCCATTTATGTAATCTTACCACTGAAGAGACTCTTGAAGTTACAGAAGTTGTCACCACCATGAGCTAAAAGTGGCAAGATGGGACTCAAACCCAGGACTTCGGGCTCCCAGGTGAATTTTTTGTTGCATGTTTCAAACTCCACCTCATCTTTTGGGAAATCAGTACCTCTGAGGAGTAATGAAGCAAGGGCAGCCCTGTGTGTGTGTGTGTGTGTGTGTGTGTGTGTTTCTCCTGGAGTTATAATGTTGTATTGGTGGCTTGGTTATTTTATTTTGCCCCCACAGCAAAGTAAAGGCCTGTGGTTCAGTCAGGAAGAGGGCCTTATTTTGAGTTTGTGTGGTTATTTCATTTCCCAGTTGAGGGCCTTTTTGGTGAAAGAGAGAAACCTGAGTCCTCACCCAAACCCTTCCACAGTCTGCCTGGCGTGGTCCTTGCCTCTCAGGCATGTGACCAACTCTGGGAGTTGGAATGTGGTAGGAGGGAGATTTTCCAGGTGCAGGAGTGACCCTGAATTCTCTCATCAGCTCCCTTGGAGACACTGAGGCCTACAAAGGCAACTTAGAGCCCAAGGGTTAGCAGAACCAAAGTTAAGTGAAAAAGCCACTAATCCCCTGAGCCACCTCTGGGCAGCAGCAGCACCCAGGCTGAGCCTTGCCTCAGGGCAAAATGTATTGTCTTTGGGCTAGAGCACTGAGAGTTTGGAGCCACAGCAAAGCCTAGCCTATCTGGCCAACCACAGCTGGAAAAATAGTACCCACTTCCCCTCAGGTATAAATAATTATATAATGATGTAAAATATTTTATGACTCTCATGTATAAATGTAATTACTGGAAGGAGCCATTTCTCTGTGTGAATATTAAGTAGAATCATTGGTAGATGCTCATGTACATCCTTCTAGATCCACCTATGAATTTGAAATCAGTCGAAATGGGGCAGAAGCCTCTAACCAACAGGCCACTTTTAAAATGCAGTTTCTGCCAGTCAGGTTCCCTCAGGTCAGTACCACCCATGTGTAGCAGTTGCCACTCAAATGCAGTTCAACAACAGGGTTTTATTAACAAGGGAAATTAACCAGCGAAAATGGAAAGTCCTTAATGCCACAAGTGGCCAGTTACCTTACCTTAATCACCATTTATCCATGATGGTGCCCTTTTGTCCCTCCAAACCTGAGAGGTAGGTACTTTCTGGAGAAAGTCCAGTCTTTCTCCAGCGTCTTCTCTTCACTTCTTCCCCAGTGTGCCGTACTGATCTGCTTCTTCAAGGCTCTTCAAACTGCTTTAACAAAATGCTTATCCCAAACCAGCTTTCCAAATATGCCACCTTGCTGCGGCTCCATGCACTTCCTTTACTAGGCTGACTTCAATGGTATCTGGCCAAATCCACCAGGCCTGCACTCAGCAACCCCTGGTACCCTTGGCCTGACATTCTGGCATCCGACTCCACACTGGCTACCTCTCTGCCAGCCACTCTCCCACCACGGCTCCTTGCCACCACCAGCTCACTCTTCCAGGGGGCCTCCCTTGGCAGGCCATGTGGGCCTGTTCTCTCAGTCCACCATTCTCATCCCCCGCTCCCTTTTCCCTCGCTCCTCTTTTTTTATAAGCCTTCTCTGCCCTCTCTTCCCACTCCCCATTTTCTCACATGGGGTCTTTCTCTCAGACTCTGCTCTTCAGGGTATTTTGGTGCCAATACAAAGTTTAACTGCATCACTACCCTGTATCAAATTCACTAAGGGAGTGAAAGTTAAGAACTGAGAGTGGTTACCACAAGGAGAGGAAACTGACTTGGGAACTTGTTGCCAAACTTACAGCTGCCTTCTACTCTTTGCCTTCAGGCTCTGCTCTATCCGAAAAGGGCAAAGAGCAGCCCTGAAATTCTTTGGTTTCTGCTGGCAACCCTCCGTGTGGGATTTTCCTGCCTCCTCGTCTTGAGGATCTTCTAGTGAAGATGAGTGATTCTTGGAGAGAAGGTCAGGGCCTAGGAGAATGGAAGAAGGCCTGGAGGAAGAAAGAGGAGGGGAAGAGGGGGACTTTACCTCCTGAGCAAGAGAGATAGTGGGGTCTCTTCAGACAAGGGTGGGGAGTCAGGACTGGGATCCCTTGCCCAGGAGCCCCATCTCCACAGTCCTCTCCACCCCAGTCTCTAAG
The DNA here is from genome assembly GCA_004024945.1 of Uropsilus gracilis. Lineage (NCBI taxonomy): Eukaryota > Metazoa > Chordata > Mammalia > Eulipotyphla > Talpidae > Uropsilus > Uropsilus gracilis. The sequence continues at coordinate 41,553 of PVHY01012209.1, forward strand.
GAGATGTGATCAGAGGCTTTGGGAAGCAGACCCAAGTCTAGCAGGCTCTAGACAGCAACTAAGAGACATGAGAAAATATGTGCCTCTTCTTGAGGCTCCAGAGAGATGGAGACCAAAAAGCATGTGTGTGTGTGTGTGGGGGGGTTGAAAGTACTGTTTTCCTCAATTGAAAAATCCATGTTTTTGGACATTTTTGAAACCAGAATACATCTTACAGCCAATAGCATATCACAGTACAATTAGCAGAACATATTAACAGTACTTTTTTCTTTTTTATGGTCCAGAACATAATGGTATGTCTTAGATTAGATAAGACTTAGTAGAGGTGTGGTCAGAATCCTTTCCAAGAGAGCACTTCCTTATTCTCCTGGAGATGTTAATGCATGGTTTAAGTGTCCAGGTACATACTAAGCCCCTGAATTGCTGAGTCACTGGTTGGAAGCTAGTTGCCCAACATAGTAAATTGGAGATTTTCGGAAGATACCTAAATGACACTATCTAACCAACAGAAATAACAAGGCTGTGATATTTTAGAATAGAATAACATATGAAATACTGGAGTACTAAATATGAGAACTGCTACCTTTGGGGCTAATGAAGAAAATAGTGAGAACATGGCTTCCACATAGTAGGCACTCCATAAACAGTGGTTGAATTAATTAATTCAAGTCTGGAACTAGTGAGAAATCTTGCTTTAATTCTTAGATTTTTTTCTCTCCCTTTTCCCCTTATTCTTTCTTAACTCATTATGATGGGAGGCACAAGAAAAGCTCTTGGAATTTTTAAATATTTAAAGAAATTCCTCCAGTGCTTCCCTGAAGTTGACTGTCTTCCTGTGCCCCAGTCTTTCTCTAAAAAAATATGCATAATGTTAATGACTTATCAAAATACGAACATTTGAGATGTCAGTTTGCATATTCAACATTTTTCATGGACCATCTATTTGTTAATATTTTCATTATGGCTCTGAACTCATCCTTTTTTGAATTTAAGTTATCTGTCTGGAAATCTCTTAAGGCAGGGATTAAGTCTGACTTTCTGGGAGTCCCTTCTCCCTTTACCTAGGACCCTAAGTAGAATTTACAGTCCTATGATTGCATGATGAAGGAATCATAGATGAATGGCAAATTGGAAGGATGATGAACAGACGAAAGTATTTGCGTATTTTCATTTGTAATAACTGAACAAATACACCAAAGCAGAGGTTCCCTATGAAAGCAGTGAGTTGCAGGACACTGAAGCAAGGAAAGATTCACAAGGCACAGCTGACTTATTCAATTGTACAAATGAGTAAAAATGATAAAGTTTCCCCAAAGTCCAGAAATCTGGATGGGTGTCTGCCCCTGGCCAAATACACATGATATATTCTTATTAATAAAGCCAGACTAGTATCCTCAAATTATCCAAGGAATACATTTGCCCACCCACAGTGATGGGGAAGTGATTACTTATTAATAAAGCAATAGCTAAATCTAATTATATCCCATCAGAGGCAGCTGGTAATAAAACCGGGCTGGTCTTCCAGAGCTCTGTGACCTTGCTGACCTCAAATCAAAGTTTAAACCATCCGTCAGCTTCCAATACATTCCCAGCACACCTACCAATTACGAGCACCCTGGTGCCGCTGTCTGCCAGGGGTCAGAGGTCACAGCATGCACTAGATAGCTGGGAGCTGGAATGGAGCTTTAGAAATCTCATTATCCTGTTAACCATACATTTATCTGACAAGATAAAAGAGACTAGGTGACCAAGCTATCATTAAAGATTAATAGAAAGTATAAAAAATTCAGCTGCAACCAGCATTGCTGTTTAGAGCTTGTGATCGGCATGACAGGGTTATTAATCAGGGAGCCAAAAAGATTTAGGTCTTTGCTCTTGATATTTTCTATTTTTATTTTTAGGTTTTTTTTTTTTCCTTCTGTCTCAAGTCATTACCGCAGCTCCTACTATCCCAAATGGGAGGTCAGAGGAGACTCCTGCTAATTGGCTCTTCTGGTTTCAAATCATAACCCATCCGGCCAATTATAAAATTGCTGGGACTCGGAGGTGATGTGGGATGCGGCAGAAGGACGCTGGTGGCCAGGGAGGGAGCCAGCTGCTTACCCCGTGCCCTTCCTCCCGTGCCGCACCTGTTAATCAATGGGGGGAATCAATAACTTTGTTAATGTGATTCAGTCCAATAAGGTACACCCAAGCCCCAGGTGACCTCGTCTCTTTTCTGATTCCATTTCAGCCTCACAGGGAAGATACCCATGCCACACCTACCGGGGAATCAGCCAGCAGGCTCTGATTCAAGGCTCGCAACTCCTTTTATTCACATTGATTCTACTTCTTATCACCCACACCCACCGCTGCCCTGCTTCTTCCCCTGCACTCTCCTTTGCCTTTTTGATCATAAATCAATGTCCTTTTCCTGTGCTGCCCTGGATTGTGTTCAGGTGACACCTCCGCGGCTTTGCTTCTGCCCCTGCCAAGACAGAGAAGCAGAAGACCATGGAGGAGGGAAGGAAAGGTGTCCAAGCAGACGTGAGACTTTAGTCTGCCCCAGAGATGGGACCAGGACCTGAGAATGCTCAGGAGGCTGTGCAGGAAGCAAGATGACCACAGACGCCCTGGGACCAGGGGAACTTCGGCAGGATGCAGTGATGCCCATCAGACACACTGAGGCCTGCTGGAGGCACACAGCCTCCCCACCTCCAGCTGGGCAACCTCAGGAAAGTCAGCCACACTGACCCTTACTCCCAGATTGGAAAAAACAGGGACAACCCCTCCTGCCAGCGTTGTTTGAAGATCAAAGGAATCCTTGAATATACAATCTCTTCTATTATGATCACTTCCTGGCTTGTTCCAGCTTCCTCTGGGTTCCATTAAAGCTAATCTGATAAATCAATTAAGGATAAAATACCATTGACTGGCCTCTGGCTGGTTGCCAGAGTTCAAGGACAACATTTTATTCCCCTGTGCAACTTGACACACTCACAATCGCCACCCCACCCCCTCACCGCCTCCCCCTGCACAGAGGAGATGAGTTCTCCATGAATTGTGTAATGGCCTCTCCTTTTGATAGGGTGCGCCCCCCCCCCATTGTCTCCTGTTTAAGATTGCAGATTTCAAGGACAGGTAATGTTAAAATGGGGGAATGACCTTAGCTGGAATTTCCCTTCAGGGGGATGCAGGGGGAAGAAAGAAGTGTAACAGATTTCCTGGAAGGCGGGATATCATGGTATATAAAGGGTGTGCAAACAAAGAGGAGGATTCGATTTGATTCTAGGCGATTGGATTGGGATTCCAATATGGAGAGGAGATGGGAATCGGCCATCTTGTAAAGATGTGAGCCATGTGAGCTTGGCCAGGTGGCCACCGAGGGCCTGCAACCCTCGGCTGGCCCAGACTGGCAGCATGTGTGCTGAATGCAGTTAAGGAGTTTGCAGACTTGAACTCCGTGTTGGAGTTTGTTTTGCTGAGTTTAACTTGTGTCTGTGAGAGGCTGTGCAAAAGTTAGGCCTGCGAAGAAAGTGAACTTTGCTGGTTTGGCACCATGGAGTTCCTGCTACCTGACGGTGACAAGGAGAAGACAGCGTGGAAGACAACGAGGAGCATTTAATGGAACAAGTCTTCAAGCGTCTGGAGATGGACTCTGACTGGACATTGGTGAGACGATTAGGACTGAGAGACTGAGGATATTTGGGGCAATCTGGGAAAGGACTTTGGACAATGCTGGGAAAGGTTTTGGACAATGTTGAAGTATTCTGAGTCTTACATA
>PVHY01012210.1:0-45326 GCA_004024945.1 Uropsilus gracilis
ACATCCATCAGCTGATGGTAGGTCTCCTCCCTTGGGGCTTTGCTGTGGGGCCACTGCCATTAGACAAGCCTCTTCTTTTTTTTGAGTCTGGGTCTTGCTATTTTTGCCCGTGGAGCCACAGGCTACCGTTGCCCGAGGTACCACAGACTCAAGCAATCCCCTGCCTCAGCTTCCCATGTGGCTGGGATTACAGGCATGCGCCACCATGCCCAGCTATTTGGGGCTAGGTCTCGCTGTGTTGTCCCAAGCAGGACTCAGGCCACGTTCCCTAGCCCCGGCTGCTTCGCAGGCTGATGATTTCAGGCACGAGCCACGATGCCCGGCTTTCCGTGGTATCTTCCCTCTAAACAGAGAGGGTGTGCAGTGCCCTAATTGACATGTTCTCTGTGCCAAGTTTTTGTTCAAATCTTCTCGGTGACATTGTAGGCGTCATATTTTATTGGTTCTCCCAGTTCAGTGCGTGTGGTGCTCGCCTTGTTACCCTTGAGTCCTGCCCAGGTGGCAAATGTTAAGGGACGTTCCACGAGTATCTCACTAATTTGGTTTCTATGGTTGGATATTGTCTTAAGGTATCACTCCTAATTAGAGGTCTTGTGTTGAAGGCAAACCCAGGGGAGACTGTGGCGGGCATACCTCCCGACACTCCCCCCACACACACACACACAACCAGCCCTGTGATGTCAAAGGGCTCCAGACTGAGCCCAGCCCCACCCTGCCTGACCTGGAGGAAGCGCGAGGGACCAGTGCGTGTGGCCGCGGGGTGCTCGGGCACAGAGACCCGCGCGAACCCTGGGCGCCGCCGAGTCCCGGACGCAGTTGGGCTCGGCCCAGTCTCCCCTATGTTTTCTTCTATATATTTTATGGTGTCAGGTTTTATGTTGCAGTCTTTGTCCATTAAATTATACACACACACACACACACACACACACACACACACACACACACACATATATATATATTTTTTTTTCTATCAGCGCTAGTCCATAGTGTCTGGGCCATACTTCTCTAACATGCCTGGGACTTAGGTCAAGAAATAGACCACTTTTTCATGTTGAGTCCAGTTGGGCTTCTCAACCTTCTCAACACAGAGCTCGCATACCTAGCCACAATAAGGGAGGAGGCAGCACCATTAGATGAGGCCTGCGAATGTGCTGTCTTCGAAAACACTTCCCATGCACCAGCTGCACAGCAAAAGTGTACCACCAAGCACACTGAGAGCAGGCCTACCACAGAGTCTGAGTGATAAAATGGCCATCTATGAGAAGCCCCCAGGAAAGCACAGCACATGGACTCTCTCCCCCTTTATCTGCCCAGGGACATGGCCACACAATTCTTTTTTTTTGTCACACTGTCCCCATTAAAAAGCTATGATGTTAGATGTGGGTGGCATCGGTATTTGAAATGTTGGAACAGGTCTCTGGTATTTCCCACAGGGGAATCGCTTATTACACTGCTATCAGTTTTCTGAAAGAATGTTATTCAAGGTTCTTTTGGGATTTGTCTCCATCAACAGCATAGTGGTTAAATAACAAGAACACGTAGTTTTAAAAAAGATTACTGCGCCTTGGAACTGGAGATGAAATTTTTCAAAGTCTGAGAATGGAATTTCTAAAAACACTGCAATATTTTGTGATTATTTTAAGCCACAAATGATCGAGAATGAACAACAAAAGGAATGGTGTCCTTATTCGCTGGATTCCTACCTGATACTTTATACAAATGAGCATCATGTCTCTCTGGCCCACAACCTAGAGCCTGGCCATCTTTTGAACTCTGAATAATTGTATTTACATAGATACGCAGTGTTGGTTCTTTTTAAGAGGTGGTAGGAAACAAATTGAATCATTCGCAACTACAGTGATAGCTGTCATCCACGCTGGAAAACATCTTAAGACCTAATAGTTACACCCTCCAGTATTTGTGTCCTCAGGCATTGATAAGAGAAGCAATCTGACCTTCCCCTTCAGGAGCAATTTACTATATGGTAGGAAACATAGAAAGCTGATTTCTTAAACATGACTTAGCATGGAAGCAGAATTCAATCAAGAAGCAAGGTAACCATTTGTGAATAGGACCCTGCGATGGTCTGTAAACTGTGGGAAATGAAAGTTCCAGGGCCTCTCCCCCAGACCCTGTAAACCAGCAGTCTGGGGGAGGGGGTGGTGCAGTAAACTGCATCCTCTAAGTGCTCAGGTGATTTGGGCACAGTGAAGTCTGAGAAGGATCATTCTAGTTTGAGCTTGCTCTATCTTACCTAGGCTCATTTGTGTGATGTGGGCAAGAATGGAGTTTCCCCCACCCCTGGTTGAAGAGCAGAACAGAGAGACTATTTCCAAACATAACATCTAATGAGCAATCTGAAGTGACCCTCCCTCTATAGCAAATTGAGGACAGAAGTTAGTTGTCTGGCTATGTTTAGAACATAGAGATTTGCTAACATTTTCAGGGAAATAAACCACTAAAAAAGAATCCAGTCTCTTTTGTCACTGGACTTAGATAACTGCTCTATAAATAACAAATAAAAGGGGGGGGGAGCAGGATAAGAGTACTGCTGTGAAGTTAACTAATATCTCTGGCAGCTTCAGGAGAAAATGATATAGCCATTCTCTAGCTATGACAGACTCCAACTTCTGTGAACATAAGGAGGATGTCTTAAGCAAGGGAGGCTGCCTGCAAGCCAAATACTTGCAGGATAACTTTGCAGTTGGGGTGGAAGGCACAGCCCCCAACTCACTGGTGGCACCAGCAACTGAAGCAGCTGAGTTGAGCAGAAGTGGTACCCAGCAGTTGGCCAAGAAGGAACCGTTAGGACCTACCAACACCCTCCAAGTGGTCTAAGTCTACCTGCCTCTCACTGGCCTCAGCATGAGCCTGCAGCGCAGTGTAAACTATGCTGGAAAGGTGGGACTCCCTGAGCTGACATTGCTGAAAACCCTGGGTGTTGTTTCCATTTGTGGGGGACATGTTGTAATGTCTCTGGAGCAGGGCTCCCCTACCTGGTCACAGCTGACAGTTTGGGTGGGGATCATGCTTTGCTGTAGGAGGCAATCCCACACGCCACAGTGTGCTTATCAGCACTCCTGGTAAGACCCCTCCATGCCAGGTGTGCCTCTACCGGTTCTCTCAGGCCATCTTTTATGCGACCTGTGTCATTCCTAACCCCAGTGTACTCTGGTCTCAATGAGCTGCAGAAAATCCCTCCTCTGACAGGGATTAATTAGGCTCTGCCTCCCCCACCCCCCCCACATACCTCCTGCACAAAAGTTCATTTGGGAAAATCCTAAGTGTGAATTCATGGTCTCTCACAAATGAGCCTTGATAAGGCAACATGAGATTCTCATTTTTCGTCCCCTACCCAGTCTCTTCCATCCTCACTTCAGAAAGGAGCTCAATATCAAAAAGGCTGTTTTCTACTGTTTTAATTTTGTCTTACTAATTCTGTACTTTGAATAGTGAAAACCATGGGGGCAGGGAAAGACCATGTCAGAAGAGACCAGCCCGGTGGATATACCCCAACCCATTTAGGAGAAAACAGGCACGATCCTTTCCCAGCCCTGACCCTGACCATGCTCAGGATGTCAGCCAATGGAAACTACAAGGCAAATGTGTGTAGTAGATGCCCAGGAGGTATAGAGCCGGTAGCGAAAGGATTCCCCCTAGAAAATCAGCCAATCACAAAGGAAGAGCAAGAACAGATAGAGGGACAGGAGGTGATCACAAAACAACCAAATTCATAAATTGGCAGGTCATATTCATCACCACTTAATATGAATGGATTAAATTCACCAAACGAGACAGAAAGAATAGGCAAAAAACCAAGCGTCAATTTTATGCTCCCAATAGGAGATTTATTTTGCCTTTAAGGACACACACACTGGAAGTGTAAGGTTGGGGGAAGATGGTCTATGCAAATGGCAATCAAATAAAAACAGGAAAAGCTAAACATGTATCAAACAAAGGGGACTTTAAGCCAAGTCTGTCATAAGAGACAAAGAAGATTATATAGGATTAAAGGATCACTGCTACACATAGTAATCTATAGTCAATGCAACCCCTGTGAAAATTCCATTGACATTTCTCAAGCTAGAAGACAGTCTTAAAGGCTCAATTCATCAGGGTATTAGTTAATATTTCTACACCCAGTATAAACATGAACAATTCTTAAGGGAGAAAAAGGCAGCAATACAACAATAGAGACTCACCACTTTCAGCAGTGGAGGCTCATCCAAACAGAAAATCAATACAGAAACAGCCTTTACGTGTTGGGTCACATGGACTAACAAGGCCTACAGGACCTTCCATCCAACAGCTGAATACACATTCCTCTCAACCCCCTGTAGCACAGTCCCCAGGATAGATTATGTGCTGGTCACAAGGCAATTCATGTTTTTAAAATATTGAAATCCTATCAAACATCTTTTCAATTTACAATGATATGAAATTAGAATTGCAATAACACTGAAAAATTCACAAGTATGTGGAGACTAAACATAATCTTGACAAACCAGTAATTCAAGGAAAACATGAAAAGAGAAAGAAAAAAATATCTTCAGATAAACAGAAAAGCTCAAGAAGTTAGAAACAACAACAAATTAAGTTTAATGTGAGCAGAGAGAAATAAACAAGAGGATGGGAACAAATGAGAGAGCCTAAAAACACAAATAAAAAGATCAATGAAATAAGAGCTGATTTTTTTAAAAGATAAACTACACAAAGCAAATATAAAGGGTCCCCATTCTGGCCACATATATTCAACACAATACTGAAACTCCCAGTCAGAGCAATTAGGTGAGAAAAAGAAAAGCCCTCTCAACACCAAAGGCATGCATCTTTTTTGTTGATGACATGCTTTTCTACAGAAAACACTGAAGACTCTACCACAGAAACAATTGAAAGAAATAAATTCAGCAATTTGCAGAATACGAAAATCAATATATAAAAAACAGTTGTATTTCTAATACTTATCAGAGATACTAATAATCTTGTTTGCAACAGTATGAAAACATTGCAATTTTCATTATAAATTTAATCAAGGAAGTAAAAAACCTATACACTGAAAGCTATAAGACTCTGATGAAATAAATGTGAAGATAGTCTATGCTCATGAACTGGAATTAATACTTTTGAAATATTCCTACTGCCCAAAGTGATTTACAGAGTCAACGCAACTCCAATGAAAATTACATTGACATTTTTCATGGAGAAAGAGGACAATCCTAAAATTTGTATGAAACCACAGGAGACCATGACCCACCCTCCCCAGGAGCTTGAGAAAGTATGAAATTGAGGCATCTCACTTTTATTTTTATTTTTATTTTTTGAGACTACATCTTGCTGTTTAACTGTGGAACCGCAGGCTCACGTTGCCCAGGGTACCACAGACTCAAGCAATCCCCAACTTCAACTTCCCAAACAGCTGGGATTACAGGCACGCGCCACCATGCCCAGCTATTTTTTTGGAACTAGGTCTCACTATGTTGCCCCAGCAGGACTCAAACCACTATCCCTGGTCCCCGCCCCGGCTTCCTAGGCTGCCGCTTCCAGGCACGCATTGCTGTGCCTGGCTGCATCTCACTTTCTAATTTCAAAATATATCATAAAACTATAGTGTTCAAAACAATATGATACTAGCATAAAATCTGCATGTATATTGTCAGAACAGAAACAAAAGAGCAGAAATAGCCCGGTATATGATCCATTCTGACAAAGGAGCCAACAGGGAAAAGACAGACTCTTCAATAAATGATGTTGGGAAAACTGAACACATGTGAAAGAATAAAACTGGGCCCCTATCTTTCACCAAACACGATCGACTCAAAATTGGCTGGAGACTTTAATATAAGAACTGAAGCTGTAGAACTTCCAAAAGTATAGAGAGTACTAGCTTGCTAAGACATCTGTCTTAACAATTACTTTTTATATTATTACTAAAAAGGAAGGCAACACAACAGGCACATGAAAAATTGCTCAACGTCAATAGCAATAAAAGAAATGCAAATCAAAACCACAATGAGATATCACCTTACACCAGTAAGAATGGTCCACATCCAAAAAACGGGCAACAAGTGCTGGCGAGGATGTGGAGAGAAGGGGTCACTTTTACACTGCTGGTGGGAATGTAAACTGGTCCAACTTCTATGGAAAGCTGTGTGGAGGGCCCTCAAATTAATGAAAATGGAACTCCCATATGACCCAGCAGTTGCTCTCTTGGGAATCTACCCAAAGGAGATCTCAATGCATGTACAAAGGGACACCTGTGCTCAGATGTTTATTGCAGCACTATTTATAATTACAAGGACATGGAAGCAACCAAAATGTACCAAAACAGATGACTGGATGAAAAAGATGTGGTATATATACACAATGGAATATTACTCATCAATTTAAAATGACAAATTGGATGATTTTATGATAACATGGATGGACTTAGAAGAAATCATATTAGCAGAAACAAGTCAAAAAGAAAAAGACAGAAACCAAATGGTTTCACTATTATATGGGACATGGAAAAGATAAATAAAAAGCCATGAAGAAAAGTCAAAATAAGCCAATAACCAAATTAAAGTACACAACTCAGGGTGGAGGGGCAGGACAGAGTGGAAACAGTCGGGGCGGGGGGGTGAACCCTGGAGATCACAAAGATGTGAAACTTATATATAAATAAATTATTTATTAAAAAAATAAAATTAGTCTCCCCGGAAAAAAGTAAAAAAGGAAAGCAACAGAAGGAAATCATCAGCTAACGAAATATGAAGATATATTTGCATAAAACATACCTTATAGGGGACTTATATTCAACATTATCAGGAACTTACACAACTAAATAAAATGGGCAACAATGGGTAATGCACCTATCCTTCCCAAAGAAGACACACAGATGGACAACTGGTCAAGGCAATGACTCAGTGTCACATATTGTCATACCATCACAAATCCTAGTCCAAATCACAGAGTGGCGCACACCTATATTCCAAGCTCTGGGAGGCAAGAGGCCTGTGATCACTTGAGTTCGTGGGTTTGAGACTACCACAAGCAACATAGCGAGACTTGGTCTTGGAAAAGCAGCTGAGTACGGTGACCAGTACCTGTAATACCAACTACCTGGGAGGCTGAGGCTGGGGATTGCTTGAGTCTGCAGGATCAGGACTACTCTGGGTAATATAGCAAGACCTAGTCTCAAAAAAAAAAAAAGTCAAACCACAGTGAGATCACCTACTATTTGCTGGGCTGATTACCATCAAGAAGAGTGGTGTTTGTGGAGATATGAATTGGTATAGTCTCTAAGGAAAACGGGATGAAAATTCTTTGAAAAATGAAAAATCCAACTACCACATGAACCAACAAATCTAGTTTGGGTACATACACACAGGAATTGATATTAGTGTCTCAAAGAGATACCTGCACCTCCACCTTCACAGCAGCATTATTCACAGAAGCCAAGAGAATGTCCATTAACAAGTAAATAGGTGGTATGTATAATATCATTTGGCCACAAAGAAGGAAATCCCGCCATTTTCAACAACACAGATGAACCTAGAGGATTCTGTGCTGAGTGAATCGAGTCAAATACACAGAGAATTGATTTCTCTATACACAGATCCTATATAGTGGATGCAGAGCAACAGGGAGCAGAGAAGCAATTACCAGGGGCTGTGGAGCGCCTGGGGACCATGGTCAATAATGTGGTCAGAAACTTAAACTTCACTTATACAGTAGATCAAGTGTTCTCACCACACACACAAAAATGGTAACTATGTGGTTCTGGTGGTTCATTAGTTTGATCATGATAATTATAGTAATTCCTTCATTATGTATAAACATCAAAACATCACATTTTACCCCTTAAGTATATGTGATTCCTGTCAATCATTCACTAGAAAAACTAGAAAAAAGAAGTTATTGTCTGTGCTCCCTTTTGTTAATCTTCTGAGCCAGGACAAGGCATTTTTGAGTGGGTCTAATAATTGGAGTGTAGTATTTGTATCTTGCCAATGAGTTCTCTGTGAAACCCAGCTTGAATTTCTTTCAGTGAAGCAATCAATATTAGCACAAAATCTCACTAGATTTTTGCACCATTTAAATTTCTTTGGGAGCTGTTACATTAAAATACTTGTGACTGGAACACATATTTTCACACATTTAAAATCCAAGTTTTTACAGTTATGTTACATGCATTTCACCAAAAAAAAAAAAAGGATGCAACTTATCTTTTTAAGATGTTTCCAAAAGTTAATTTTTGTAGAAACCACCACTGAATTTCAAGCTCTCAGCACTTCACAGCATTCTCTATAAGCAGTCTCTATAAGCAGACAATTCCCCTGGCAGAACCATCACAAGGGGGAAAGCACTCCTTAGGCCAGAGCCAGACATAGAACTTAGACTTCCTGGCCCCAGGCCGACCTTCACCCTGCATTTGTAGCTGGTTCTTCTGGGCTGAACACAAGAGGCTCCTCTCCTTGCCCCAACCCTCTCACCTAGGCACTGCACCTCATCTCCAACACCTCAGGATCCCCAGTCCATGTCCTGCTGAACCTCTGAACTTCCCTTCCTCTTCTCAGCATTCAGACCTACTCCAACGACACTGATTAACGAAATAATCTGACAGTCTAGACTCCCTCTACCATCCTCTGCCAGCCTCCTCCACAGCTGGAATATCTAAATCCCACACTCTCATCACCCCTGCTTTCATCTCCTCACCTCTAGCTTGCATGTCTTGCTCCCTTCCGCTGAAATGGTGGTGGAGGTCTCCACACTCCAGGGTGCTTGCTGTTCCTGTCCAGAGACCACTTCCTCTCACTCTGAACCTAAACTTCTCAGCTCCTGAGATCTCACACCTGTTTCTCTCTCGAAACTGTTTCATCCGACTCTGGAACCCTTCAGGCTCAGTCCTTGCCCTCTTTCCTTCTACATGGCTGATCTTCTGTGATCTCATGCACTCTTAGAGCTTCCTGCCCACCTGATGCTCCACTCCACCGTTCCCTCCCAATCTTTCTCCTTAGCTCTGGCACTGTATCCCCCGTAGGCCCTGGCTATACCTACCCACAGGTCCCAGAGAGACTTAGTCTGGATATATCCACAGTGTAATTCACCCTTTTGTCCTTCCTCCCCAATCAAGTTTTCCTCCAGTGTCTCTCATATTCGTGTAAGGTTCCCAATTTTCCCAGTTGTCAGATTCCAAACCTACAAAGCACTTTCGGTCCACCCAAGCAAACACCTCATTCAACACATATGCAACCGTCTCTAACAATTCTCCACAGGCTTAATTTGCCAACTTAGCAAATAAACTTCACAACACCATTAAATTTTAATGTCCGACAATGAATTTATTTTGTGTGTGTGTAAACCAGGCCTTGAGACATGCTTATACTGAAACAATTCTCTGCTGGTTATCTGAGATTCAGATTTAAGCGGGTGTCTTACATTCAGCTTGGTCATCTTAACTGCAAGTTTTCCATTTCAGTTATGCCGTTGCCTTAGTTTAAGATCTAAAAATTAAACAGAAGCCATCACCGCAAACTTGATGGATGGCAGCAGTTTGTGTTAGTACAAGCTCACGAAATACTCAGACAGTAACCCACAGGCCAGGCAGCAAGCTAGTGACTACCCCAGAAGCACCTTAGCCACACAGGCGGCCAGGAGTAAATGCCAGAGACAATGCACTCTCTCACCATGCTGCAACTGGGAGATGGAAGATGTCGGAGGAACCAGTCTGTGGGGTGGTTGCCTTCTTGAGAGGAAGAAAGGGGAACCTGCCACCATGCTTCTCATAAAGACTCCACCCTCACGAGTTCACCTGCACCTCATCACTTTCCAGAACCACACAGACAACACCCCCTCCTTGGGGAGGGCCCTATGCAGGAATGTGGGGGCTGCAGTTCAACCCAAGAAGGTACTTAGTGTAAACACGGAGCCACCCTCAGATGTCACTAACTCACTCCCACCCAGAGGCTGCCCTGCACCCAAGTGCTTCCAACTCCCTACTTGGAGACACTGTTCTCCCCCACCAACAAGGTCAGCGTGCTGCAGGTGTGGAGTTCCAACAGCGCTAGCAGCTCTGCACCTCTATAAGCCAAGACCTCCTCCCCCCACCTTCCCCTTCACTTCCCTTCCCCTCATCTTTTCTTCTGCCTCCTTCTTCTTCTGTCTCTCTATCTCTTGGAGATACAGTCTTCAGTCAGGACTCAGCTCCGTTCCTTTCAGAGAAGTCTGTGGAGGTCACTGCTCCTGGAAGCCTCAGCTTATTCTGTCCTGGGGTCACACCTGGTCGATCCAAGCAGATTATTCTCAAGGCTGTCAACTCTGCTCCTGCCTCCATCCCTTACCCTTCTTAGAGCAGGAGACAGCACCAGGTCTGCAGCATGGCACCCCACTCTCCACACCCACTTCCACCTCGAAGGTGGATCTACTCTTCTGATAAGCTCCTCTTGACACAATCCATTTGTCCAAATCCAGTTATCATAGATATACTCATGTCCTCATCAGAGACATTATCAATTGGTTGAGGTTTGACCTAGACAAGTTGATTGGAATCTGCCAGTACTTGGGGATCCTGAACAGAACTGGGAAACATGGAAAGAGTTAAGACTGACTACCTGCTGGAGTCTGTCCCCACTGGGGAACCCATCCCCCGTCCCCCAACAGTGGCTGGGAGTTGGGTTCCCAGCACCAGAATTACAAGACTCAGAAGCAGCACTATGTGATGGTCATTGGAATAATGGGACAACTGGGGTGAATGAGGAGGCACGGAAGAAACCTCACTGGTCTAGAGAAAATAGGACAGTGTCCCCCACCATAAGAAGTTTCAGAATCAAAGTGGCCATACACCTGTCCCACAAGAGGTTCCTGAAGGGTGCTGCCTGGTTACCGGCCTCCCAGTTGCTCCTAGAGATCCAGACTGCCTGGTCTGCTGCAGTCCAGGAGCACAGGCCCTCCCCAGGAAAAGGACAGGGTTACAGGGGAAAGAAAAGGCAAGCGGGCTGGCCATAATCTATGATGTGCAGTGAGAGAGGATCTGGAGTGATCTGGAGCAGGGGAGCAGTGTGTTTTGGTGAGAGTGATTATTGGTGGGAGGGCTGCACCTAAGGGAAAAATTACTATACAATAGTGACTAATGATGTAAGAAAACACACACACACACACACACACACACACACACACAGCATGCTGGCATAAAGCTTAGGACTTTATTCAATAGAAGCCTCGTGATAGCACTGTGCATCAACTCACTCCATCTGTGCCCCACCACCCCTCCCCCGGGGGCTTGGGAAACCTCACTCCAGAAAGGCTAAATTAACATGCAAGGGTAGTCCAGAGTCCTCACAGAAAGGGTGGGACTTCGAATCTCAACCAAAATCAGAGGCAGAGAATTCTTTAACTACTGAAGGGAGTTAGATGCAATGATTACTGGTGATGGACTTCTAGAGCTACTTAGAAATGCCATTTCAGGCAAGTTAGCCTGTTGCAAAAAACAGTGAAAAGTATAGGCAAATATTAAGGAGATGGGTTAAACTTGGTGGAAGTTTCTGGGTTATTTTTGCATGATTGGCTTTGGGCAGTGAGTGCCATGAGGGCATGCAGTGAAGAGACATCCTCACAGGGAGAGTTGCTGTCCCCATGATTCTCTGGGGAGTGAGAAACGTAATTTTTATGAGAGTTGACCTGTTCCAAAGAATGCTAGATTTTTGATAAGCTTTACAAATTTCCAAGGCAAGTTTCTCATTCATCTTTTCTCCTGTGAACACTAGAAAACTACCATTAGTTTTAATTGAATTAGTTCATTTAATGTGGAATTAATTTTATTAATAAGGAGCTATTTTTCATTTACTTATGCCTTTCTTTCCAGAATGTCAGCTTACAGCTGATTCTCATTATTCATGGTAATCACACTCTGTACGATTTCCATGAACACTGCACGAGCAAATAGTTAATTGTTGCTCCTATAGGAAATTCAGGGTTAGGTTCCTTTGAGCCTTGGGTGCTAACACTTTCATCAACTGGTCAACACCTAACTTTGTTTTACATGTATTTTTGCCAGAAGACACCACATTAATATTCACTATTGATTCATTAACACAAAACCACTGGCCAATAACACTGGACCTAAGGACTGGATAAAGTTTCCCTCACACACTTTTTTTTCTCTGTAAGACACTCAGAGAGCACTTTCCCACCATGTTTGATGGCTATTTTAAACAATGAAGTTAACAAAAGTGCAAAAACATGGTAATATACAGTCACCAAAAGGACAGGTGTTTACAGTATGAGAGTTTGAAACACAAAACAGGGACCCATCTGGCCTTCTCAACGGGGGTCATGCAGTCCGACAACTCTGCACAGACCCTCAATGGACCTGAACAACAGCCAGGACTGATTTGGGGAGTTTACACACACAATTTGCAGTAAGAAATCTGTGGTACTGAGGCCCGATTGTGTATATTCTTGGTTCAGACAGCATCTCTCCTTCAAGTACGTTTGTTCTTGGTTCTAGAATCTCCATCAGCCTACTTCCCTGGGGCAAAGTCCTACTGGGGAATATTTCCCTCCTCCTTGTTAAAGTAGCCTAGTATCCATCACTCTCTGTGGAGAGCATTTGTAAGCTAGCAGGAACCGGACTAAGTGAGGTCAGTCACATTGAAAAGGTGATAGCTGACATGATTCCTGATCCAGAAGTAATTACAATTTGCTAAAATCTGTTCCTCAATAATATAGACTGAATTTTAATGGAAGGACAGCAAATTTACAATAGGGTGGTACCAGAGGAAACAAGGGTAAGAGGGCACATTTCTGCTATCACACCATAGAAGGACCACTGACTTCGGATACTGAGGTTTTCATCCTAGGCCCCTGGTACTAAAGCAAGTCCTGTAAAGTCTATAGTTCTGGAATTCTTGTTGATGCCAGCCATGCCTGGACATGTGAGTCACAGCCTCTTCTTCCTGGTTTTTCCATGAGGATGTCAAGCTTCCATCACAGTGTCCAAGGGGACACATACCTGCTGGGTTCCCTCCCTGCTGCAGCTCTAGGGTCAAGCACCCACATGCCATAGGCAATCCTGGCCGTGGAGGGTGGCCCCCAGGAGCTGGCTGACTGGGAAACAGGTTACCTGAGAGCCTCTAACATGCCACCGAGCCCCCAGCTGACTCGGGGTTGTCTGTGCAAAAGCTTGTTGTCAGTAGAAGGTGATGCTCGGCAGAGCCTGCTGAGCTGAAAGCTGCTGCCTGGCCACACTGGGGAGCCTGGGGTACTGTCTCCATGACAATGAGTGCAGCTCTGTGAATCTCTGGCTTGGGTGAAAGCCAAGCCACAGGATGGAACATCTGCTTGTCTGTCCTCCCTGAAAAATGGTCACATGTGCTCAGACATGAAGCTTGGCAAGGTTGGCTGCTGGTAAAATCCCATAGATGCCCATGACCTCGCCTGAATGCACAGCCAGACTGAAGGGTATAGGAAAAATAAGAGAAGACCAGGAGGGAGGGGAGCCCTGGAGGCGGGCTGGATCCTTCTGTAACCCAACCTCCTGCCCTCCAGATGTTTTTGCTGAGCTTCTTGGCTTACTCTTTGGCTGGCTCCCCAGGGAGCTTTTAAACTACTTTGAGCAAGGCAGCTATTGCTCTCATCAAGGGGGAAAAGAGCCTTCTGCTTGCTAAGGAATTTTAGTTTACTTTTCAAGTGACACTTTTCCCCCAATTACAGAAGTCATCAGACTCATCGCAAAAAGAAAGTTGAAATCTGAAAAAGTCACCAAGTCAAAACCAAAGCACCATCTTTCTATGCAGCTTTAACCAATGTTGAGTTTTTCATTAGTTTTTTTTTTTTCTCTGACATTCTTTCTTTATGAATCAATGAGAGCAAATATGTGTCCTGTGGGATTATACCAGGCATACAGTTTTGTATACTGGCTGTTCCCATCCTTGGCCGTACATTCTAAATATTTTCCTTGAGGTCCCCTACCTTCAGACTATCAGTTTTAAACCAGAGCTTGGTTTTTAGTGAAGTCTTTAAGTTTACAGAAAATTGAGCAGAAGCTACAGAGATTTGTCATATGCCCCCTGCCTCCCCATAAATAGCTCCTTCCTTCTACTGGTCAATACACCCCTAAGCCACCCATTTCCATCACTCTGTGGTCTTCCCAAGTCACAATTCTCTTAACCAATTCTTACTATTGAATTTTTACATAATTTTCAGGGACTATATTCACAATACATAGAAAACATTTAACAGCCAGTAGCCATGCAACCCAGCAGAGCAGAGCAGGGTTCTGTGGATCCTGTCTGAGCCCAACACTAGCATTAGGTCAAGGACTGAGGCCAAAGAGTTCAGGGGAGGACCATGTGCCAGCACTGTAAAGTTACCCGGGTGGGAGAAGGGAGGACTTGGGCAGATCTGTTTATCAACCACAAAAAAAGATTTTCAATGTTAATAATTCATATCATAATTTTGGGACAAATTTCTGAATATCAGAATGTTTATCAATATCACGTACAGAACAGCTGTGAATATCTTTTTAGATCTCTGATTGTTCTCAATGCATATCGACTGAGTCCGAAGGTAAGCTATAACTGTAATGCATTTAGTATAGTGTCCCAAGTTGTTTGAAAATAGTGAATACAACTTGTACTTTTATCAATCTTATTAATTTTTTCAATCAACTTTCCTTTGGAAACCTTTGTACTGCTTGGGAGGTGTTTTGCCCCCCTGCTCCTCTCAATCTAGCAAATCTACTTATAGATATGTAGCCAAGAACATTCTCCTGTATGACCCTAAAGAGATAGTTACATAGATACTCACTGAATCATTCATAATGAGAATAACCCCCACATTGAAAAAGAATGAAATATTCAGAACAGACACAATGGGTGGTTTAGCTACTTTATGGAAAACCATATTGTAGAACATTATACAATTATTTTTACAATTAGAATGAGAAAAGATAGAGGGCTGACATTGGAAGTTCCAAGACACATTGAGACAGAAAAACAACTTATTGGATAGATTGTGGTAATGTTTGATGAAGAATATTTGAGTATATAAATGAAGATATAGTGATTGGGAAGAACACACATCAAAACAGTGACACCTCCAGGAAGAGAAATGAAATTTTAATGCCAGTGAAAATTTTCCTATTTTTCACATTGTATATTTTTTTAGTGTGTGGGAGCTGACCTGGAAATGGGGGTCCTGTGAGACGGAGCTCTCACAGGCTAGCTCTCTGCCCTCCGCAGGAGGGATGTATCGGGAGCTGACCTGCATAGCAGGGGACCCTTGAGGTATAGCTCCCCAGATCCAGGTATTGGAGTTGCTGAAGTCATGCGCTGCATGGTTATTAAAACAAATTAAGGGGAGCCCTGCTGTCAGATCATTTCATTTTAATTGAGAGAACAATTCATATCAACTGTGGAAGAACTTATGGTAGAGGAATTACAAAATCGTTAGCAATGCACCTTAGGCAGTGAAACCCGATGAACTAGATAACTTTGCAGACAGGAAACAATCATGGTGATCATTAATCAGTTTAGCTGTCATGATTTCTAAAAAGATGATTGCTTGGGAATGTTTTGTAATATCTAATGACGATCTGTTTTCCGTTGAGATACTGATTTCTGTCTTTCCGTTGAGATATTGACTTCATGTACTCATGGAATGTTGAAGTAATTCTTTTAAACACTATATATGCTTACTGAAATCTCAAATAAAGCAGCAGATTCACTGCTCACTGAGTGTGTGTGTCTGCTCAACATCGCCGGCCCTGTTCCTTTTCCTGCTTCAGCTGTGCCCTGGTTTCCCAGTGGTCTGTGCTCCTGCTCGGCTGGTCTGTGGCAATAGTGCTTAAATTCTTATGACAATAAGCTGTTTTTATTCAGTGGCATTCTTTGGAGTATAAATGATTTGAAGTCAATAGTTTTTTCCTAGTGTTTTGTTGTTGTTGTTGTTCTGTTTTCTAGAAGATTCACCCCTCCCAAAAAACAAAAGCAAACAACAAAAGCTCAGTGACTTTGAACCTGCGAATCCTAAAATTAGTGCTGGTCAGATGATACCCAGCCTTGGGGAGCACATGATTGGTGTGACTGCACCCAACCTGACTTGGGTGCAAGCTCTGCTGTCTTAAAATCAGTAATTCCTGAGTAAGGGACCCCCATTTTCTCTTTGCACCGAGCCCTGAACATTGTTAATTTGGTCATGACAGTAGAAGAGACACATGCTCATTTTCAAGTGTCTTTGTGAGCTCTCCAAGTGTGAGAAGCAGTTGCTCCTCAGCTAAGGGATAGAGGCTGGGGGCCAGCCTCTGCAGAACATTCTGGGCAGTCCTAGCTATGAGAACTCAAAAGATCAATCATCTACAGACTCAGGTCTTTGCTGCCAGAGGTGTGTAAAGGCTATGTGCATCTGTACCACTTTCATGGTAGCATTTCAGCATGAATATTTTCCAAATTTCTGGAGAAATTCCTTTTAAGAATATAGGCAAAGTCAAAATCTGCATATGATTTAATAAACTTTTTAGTTGTAAAAAATTTTAAAACAGAACTTTTAGCTAAAAATGAAATGTAATATTTTTGTGTTATTGCACTTGGAGAAGACAGGATGATTAATGTTTCAGGTAGAGGAAGAATGAGAGAAAAATCTATATTCTACATGATTTGGGCTGTATTTTTGAAATTAGCAGAAAAATTGAAATTTTTTCTCATGGCTTACTGGGGACTTCCACAGCTGTTCTGATTTCTCATCCTCTGTCTACTGGGTATGTTAGGGAGACTATTTTGTGTGCAGAGAAGTGAAACTGCATCTTGTTTGTGCAAAAGACAATGAAGTCAGGCTTAGGGGCTGATCTTGAAAAATCCCACACCAGTGCTCTAAAACCACTGCTTCCATTTCTAACAGCTTAGAAGCCACAAACTTCTTCCTAGAAACTTGCCTGAAATTGTTGTGTTCCCAGGGCACCAATTGGAGTATGTTGTACCCTTACAAGAAATCCCAGCCCAAAGCCTAACCCAACCTTGCCTGCCTTCCTGCCTCTCTCTGGATCTTCCTTTCTGAAATCTTTACTATACAAAAAACCACAAAACTTTCAAAATTATTCATGTTTAACCTTTGGGTACCAAGTATATAAACAGAAAATATAGGCATGGATTTACATCTGTATTTAGGGAAAAATTATCTTTTCTTCCATTTAACTGATTAAAACATCAATTATATAATAATGGAAGAGAAATACAATGAAATTAGACAGAAAAACTACCCTCACCAAACTCCATGTAAGCTGGAACTCCTTATGTGGGTATTTAAGACAATTCTTATTCCCTGGAAAACTTCCTTCCCTTTTCCTCATTTTCCAAACAATATTGAGGCTGGTTGCACTTATGGTATAAACACTTTAAACATATTAGCAAGGCTGCTGTATCCCCACAAGGGGTGCTATCCCCTTGTGGGCTTGGTAAACCATAACAATTGCTCCATAGACCAGGTAACATCAGTAACTCAACCAACACTGTTGTATTATTTCTCTTTTTTTTTTTTAACAAGGAGATAAAGACTGTCTGGACATATTTTTATGTCCTGCCTTATTTAGCACAGTGCCCTAGATTCCATAAGCAGATGATGAATATTTGATAACAGGAGGATACTGTTACCATTACCTAAGGAGAGGTCCCCGGGAAGCTGTACACTGCAGGGCCCCTCATCATTCCCACTCTCCATGCACTCACTAGCAATTTCTATAGTTCTGACTCTGACATCATATTCTCCTTTAGAATTTTAGTTCCAAGATCTTTCCTTAATATCAGAGGCACAACACAATTTCCTCCCTTTCTCAATTTCTTTTTCATGCTTTCAACTCAATATCCTGTGAAACAGCACATTGCCCTTATACTCAAAGACTGGAGGGCAAGGGTTTTCCAGATGTAGAGTGAATAATCTTTTCCATATCCTGGGCCTTGAGGCCTTTACTGCCCGAGGTCTTCAGGTTGCCACTTCTCTTTCCAGGGTCTGCCTTTTTCCAAGACAGAACTGAGGGTTCTATGTGTGATGGTTCAACTTCCTATTATTCACCAGAAGCTTACAAGGTTGTCAAGGCCCTATCTTTGTTGGTAAGAAGAGGGGGTCTCTGAGACTTTAAGTAACACACAGGTATCTCTCCATCCTGGTAAAGTTTGAAAGAAGATGCAATCAAAATAGATTAGCTTTTCTAACAAGTGGCTTCACAATAAAGTTTTCATACAATATTACTACAAATAGATATGTACCAGTGAACAGCCTCCGGAGAGGCACTCATTATAAGACTGTAGTTCCTCTGAGGACAGAACATCTTTGGTCTTTTCTGAGGACCAGGTATGATTCCTGAAGTCCATGGCCTAGGGGCCATCTGCCAACATATTCAGGGTTCAGAGTTGCCCCAGGCTCCCACATCCTCCTTGATGCTGAGAGTCTGGTCTCAGGATCAGCTGGGCAGGGGAATCCGAGTGATCAGCAGGTAAGACAAGCCAGGTACACAAGCAGAATGACCAGCAGGGGTGAGACAGATACTGTGGGGAGACCAGCAGACTTGGGAAGGGGGGTTCTTCCCATCATGCAAAGTGTATCATACTGAACAAGAAGTATTTTGGGAAAGCTACCAAGAGGTGAAATCCAAGATGTGATAATGATGGTGGCCTAATGGTGACAGGATGGGGACTGTCACCATTTGCCAGAGCTATCTGAGCTCCCCAACCCCATTTACATTATCTGTAATCTTTAAAACTGGGCTCCCAAAGAGTGGTGAAAGGAGCACAGGAGACTCTGGGGTCTAGTAAGTATGAGAAATCAAGGGACAATTTTCAACCCACTAAAGCTATGAGATTGTGAAAAGTTTTATACATACAAAAACATACAAAAACCTTGCCACCAAGAAGCCACATTCAAAGCTTCTAAGACCAGAATGTGAAATGAGCATTGGAGATGGCAACTCCAGTCTCTGAAATGTTGAAACACTCACTATAGGCATGGAGACAGAGAAGATGGTAGCACACCTGAAAGTGAAGGATTTTTTTAAGTGATTATACACACACACACATATATATATATCTACATCACTATATACCCTAAAGTTCTCCCACCACCGTATCACCTGTGAACCATTATTATCCCTTCTGTTCATCCCTCCCCTGATTTGGCCCTCATTCCCATCCCTCCTTTGCCTGTATGTTCTGTTGTCAGTTTCTTAGAGTTAATTTTTTCTTTTCCTTTCATTTGGTTTCTCTATATCAGCATGAGTGAGACCATCCAGTATTTATCTTTTCCTTCCTGGATTATTTCAGCTAGCATAATATCTTCTAGTTCCATCTTTGTTGCCACAAATGACATGAGTTTGTCTTTTGTAATCACTGGATAGTATTCCAATATGTAGATACACCACAATTTTTTCACCTGTTTTGGGGCATTTGGATTGTCTCCATTTCCTGGTTATTGTAAATAGTGTGCAATAGACTGGATGTGGTGGCGCACAACTATAATCCAAGTGCTGGGAGGCAAGAGGTCAGAGATCACTTGAGTTCGTGGGTTCGAGACTACCCTGGGTACATAGCAAGATCTGGTCTTGAAAAAGCAGCCCAGCATGATGGCAGGCACCTGTAATTCCAGCTACTTGGGAGGCTGAGGCTGGGGATTGCTTGAGTCCACAGGATTGGGACTACCCCAGGGCAACATAGCGAGACCTAATTTCAAAAAAAAAAAAGTGCTGCAATAAATATACAAGTGCAAGTTTCCTTTTGAATTAGTGTTTTGGTATCCTTTGGACAGATTCCCAGAAATGGGTTCACTGGATCAAATGGTAATTCCATTTTCAGTAGTTTGAGGGTCCTCCACACAGCTTTCCATAGTGGTTGGACCAGCTTGCATTCCCACTAGCAGTGTAAGAGTGCTTCTTCTTCTCCACATCCTCATCAACACTTGTTGTTGCCCTTTTGGGGGTGGGAGGGTTCTGAGAGGAAATGTGAGCAGTTTGGACACAGAGGCAAAGCCCTGGCTTGATGAGAGAAGGGTTTGTAGGTCTTTCTTCAAGGAAAGAGTGAACTCTAGGAAGAGGTGATAAAATTGCAAAGAGAATTGCTAGTCCATGGAAGATCACTCCCCAGGAACAGAGTCTGAATGAAGGGGCCTTAGGAAAGCAGGAATCCACTGTCTCTGAGCAAGAAGTTGGAGCAAAGGATGAAGGACAGAGTGAATGGAGAAGGGCCCCATCCAGCCCCAGGTCAATAGATAGTGTAGATGACAGGTCACAGCTTGCAAGTGGGGTGGGGGAGAGTTGGTGGTGCTAGGGGTGGGGGGGGGCAGAGGGAAGAGTGAGGAAGGCACTGAGAAAAGACAACTCTGGGGCCCTGTTCTCTTGTGGAGGCCACAAGAGAACCATAAGGCTTTGCAGAGTGACCTTAAGAAGCCAAGATGAGCATCAGTTGTATAAATGGTAGAGTTTAACCATTTGGCAGCTGGGGCAGATTAACCAGCTCTGGGCTTTATCTCCAGATCCTTCCTTTTTCAGAGGCAATGGAATGAGTAAATATATGTAAACCACTGAGGAGAGTGCTTGGCATGTTAGGGAACACTCAGTGAGTATCATCTACTATTGTTATTGCTGCTGTAGTTACTGATATTAAAATGCATGGAATCCCTATAAGCTTTGGTGGTTTTGTTCAGGGAAACTGAGGTCATCTGGAACAATCACACCTGGGAGCATTGTCATGCTGAGTTGGGGACCCAGGGCTGCAGACTCCCCAACAGCACTGTGGGAGGTGAAAGGTGGTGGATTTGGGGTTCCTCAGAAGGAGGGGGGTTTAGGGAGCATGGTGAGACATCTAAGTTTGGGTTTTTAGCTGAGAAAATGCTCCTGGTGTTGACAAATCCAGGCTATCACCCCAGAAGCCATGACTACCACCTACTGAGCATTCATTCTGTTTCTTTGATGAGTGTTTTAAGCATGTACTATGTGCAAGCCGTTCTTCGGGGCTGGAGGTACACAGCCAGCAAGCATGCAGACAGGACTGCTGGCAGGGAGCTCCATCTTGCCGCCTCTTGCTGGGTCCAGCTCAGCCTCGACACTCTCCTCGTGCTGTTCCTCAATCTTCTCAACAAGCCAACCAGCCAGCTGTTAGCCAACCCAGTTTTCAGACAAAGAGATTCAACTTTGCCTCCAATTAAAATGCTAACATAGTGAAACCAGGTTTCAAACACTGACCTCACTCTGGAGAGCATGCAGACTGAAATGGCACTGTGGCTCAGCTGTGCTGCAGGGTCATTTTGGTGGCTGAATAGCAAACCCAGAGCATCGAGGTGTCAGGACCTGTAAGAGCAGAAGCTAGGTCCCTCCTGCGGGGGGAAGGGGGGGACGGGCAGCAGGGAACTAAGTTTCTTGAGAGGGACCAGAGAATGTGAGGGACCAAGGGATATGTGACCTTGGCACCAGTGACACACAATGTGCTGTGGAGGGGTGAGGGGCAGTGCAGGTCAAAGGCAAACAGGTGGTGGAGAACACAGCAGGCAGGCCAAGTGTACCTATTAAGTGGTGTGGGAACGCCTAGAAGAAGCGCCCTCCATAGGGAGGGGCTTGCACCTTGCTTGGCAAGGAAGTACGTGGGCAAGCATGGAGGAAGTTAGGAGGCAGATGGAGTGTTGCTGGAGCAGAAGGACTTCATCTCCAGAGAAGCAAGTGAAGTGAGAGACAGACTGGAGACGTGCTTTAGGAGAAGGCAGGTGCGCAACTGTCTTCCTGGAACCTTGCGGGAGGGGTTGGAGCTGTTCCAAGTGGAATGTCGCAGAGGCAAGACCAACTGCAAACTTCCTGCTGGGTGCGCACGGCTCGTCAGTGGCCTCCTCCGCGCTGCGGTAGCGTTGGAAGAGGAGGCTTTGGCTTTGCCACAGCTTCCCAGGGAGTCGTGCCTGTTGCTAGTCTGTCCCACTCAGTTCCAACGCTTTTGTGATTAAACCCTCTGGAGCAGCAAGGAGAACACCAGGTATGCAGTATTTCACACTATTCTGTCTCAACAAGGCTTGCCAGGAGTCTTACCTCAACCCCAGATTATGGGAACCGTGTTTTAGTAGTTGGGAACCCAAAGTGTTCAGTCAGGTGCATCAAAAAGGGTGATCTGTCCTCAAGAAACTTCTTCTGAAATGTTAGGCTCCATTGGTGTTTTTTAATCAATGTTCACTGATGCTTCTTTGAAAGTGTGATTTTCAAGGAT
Source organism: Uropsilus gracilis (assembly GCA_004024945.1). NCBI lineage: Eukaryota > Metazoa > Chordata > Mammalia > Eulipotyphla > Talpidae > Uropsilus > Uropsilus gracilis. Next base: position 22,203 of record PVHY01012210.1, read on the forward strand.
CTGATGAGGTGAGAGAAAGAGGAAGGATTCATCTGGCTTGTTTCAGACAGTCCCAGAGGTCAATAGCATGAACATAGCGGAAGGAGAGAGAGGGTGTTGGGAGAAGAAGGATGTGAGCTTAGTTAGGCCTTAAGTTCAAGTCTTGAATGTCAATTAGTCCCTGAATCCCCAAGTTCTTGTGACAAGCAGAGATGGACAGGGAAACCTGCCCACCCAGCAAACCCCCTCAATGCTGCTGCTAAGCACAGGAGACCAACCTCTGAGTAGCAAGCAACTAGATGGAAGTTAGTTCCAAAAGATGGCTGATTTTTGAGGTGAAAAGGCTAATAACAAATCCATTGAAACATACCAGGTATCACAGTGATCTATAGCAGAATAATGGCAGATCTTATAGCCAGATTTGTAGGCTTCAGTCTTGATTCTACCCCTTTCCAGCAATAAAATCATGGATGATCCCTTAGTTTCAACTTCTGTTTCTACACCAATAGGGGAAGTAAGATCTGCCTGAGTTGGTTGACCGAATAGGGTGGATGTGAGTTGGGTCAGGAGAAATGACTTTGTGAAAGTGCTTGATAAACTGATGCTATTGTACATGTGTAAGCATCATCTTATTGCTGTTACAGCCACCATCATCACTACCAGCCCTATCATCATCAACATCATCACCACATCACCAACACCACCACCACCACCATCACCACCACCATCATGCCCATCATCATGACCATTCTCCTCCCCTCTATGAAGCTAAAACAACTTTATTAATAGTTCCCATTTCCAGTTTTTATTTTGATAGATAACATTGTTGTGTGTCTTCATCTATCTGGTATTGTGTCAAACACAATAAGGGTTACTGGGTTTATCCCCACAACCCTAATAGCATCAGTAGTGCTAACTTTAGCCCTATTCTACAAGGGAGGCAAATGATACCTGGAACACTAAAATTATCCCAGCTTCTCATTGGCTAATGCTGAGATGACCAGGTCTAGAACTTAAGCTCCTATTCACTAATTCACTTGTTTCATGTAACAAACATGCAGCATCACAGAAGAAGGTGGTCTGGAAAAGGGGCTGTAAAATTTCTGGGAAGGCTTAAAAAATATCTGAGGCTCTGCATGCCAGTTAGTAAATACTCTAGGCTCTGCACATCTAGGGTTCTCTTCCAGCTGTTGAACTTCATCATGCAGTGGGAGACCAGCCAGGCTGTGAGTGGAGTGGGTATGCCTATGCACGGATGATGTTATTTGCAGAAATAGGTGGCAGGATGGATTTACCTGCAGATTACTGTTTGCAGTTTTAAAGGTTTTGAAGAAAATTCTGGTCTGAAAAATTGTGAGTACCCCATTATGGTGGTGATAAGATCTGGATACAACTTGCATGGTGATAAGGAAACTGAACCTGTGATGAGCATTTTGTGGACTGGGAGTAGCTGCTCGAATATCAGCCATTGTTAGGCTGTTGTGTGAAAGGTGAGAAATGTATGTCCCTTAATTAAAGGAAACAGGCATTCTTTTAAATCACCCAGCCAGGAGCCTCTGGGACATCAGTCATCAAAATAAGGAAATTATATTTGTATAGTGTTCTCACTTTTGGACAGGAAAAAGGAACCAGAGCAGGCAGATCTCAGTGTCCATTCATCTTTCAGAGCCTGGAGTTCTGTCAGCAATGCCTGACACGATCAGGAAGCGGATGAATCTGTCTGCCCAGCAATCATGATGGGGGGCAGGTCGTGGTGTCCTTTCTGGAGGGAATCAAAGCTTTATTCTTCCTCCCTCCATTCCAAGTTGAGGAGATGTAGTTACCAGTCAAGGCTCCACTTTCCCAGTTGCTGCTTCCTCTGCAGGCCCCCCTGTACTGCATCCACCCTGTATCTTCAATTGGTCAAGGCAGAGCTCCACATAGCCCAAGGTGAGAGACCTGGCCCTACTGGGTCAGAGAATGCCAAGACCTCTACAGCTCCCAGTGTCTCCCTCCTTACCCTGTCCTAATCCAACCATACATAGGCCTTACAGGAAAGTCACTATTATCACTCTCTTCCCTGTCTGCCTTCTCCCCTGCTGTGGCTCAGGGATGCTGTCCCACAGTCTGGGAGCCAGGTCACTCTCCAGTTCAAGATCTGTTTACTAGTTTTACTCATATGGACAGGAAGAGAGTTTCCTCCTGGGCTGCTCAGTTCCACCAGCAAGTGGGGTGTCAGCTTCATGTGCACCCTGTCTCATAGTTTTGCAGATGAACTTCCTAGAGCCACACTCAGCCCTCTCTACCTGCTTTCCTCTCTCCTTTCACCTTTATTTCCTCACAGTTTGGTCTGATAACAATTCCTTCTCTGCTGCCAGTCTATACTATCAGGCTAGGATGAAGAAGGACCTTGTTCTCATGCACAGCTCCTGATGGTGATCATTAGTTGAACCTTTTGAAAAGTAACTAGGAACATTTCTCTAAATCTTTGAAAACCTATATATTGTGTGAGCTCCAATTCTTGGGAAATAACAGAGAAGCACTGAAAACTACTAACAGGATAGTCATGGCCTCATGTTTAGAATGGTGAAAAATTAGAACAAACTTAATTGTCAACATTAGGAAAAGAATAAAACAAATAACAAATATGCAAGTGGAAATAAATACACCAACATACTGAGAGGGATTTGTCTGGACATTTCTGGGTATTTCCAATTATTCTTGGACTATCAGTAACTTTTATTTTGCTCTTTCCTTTTCTCTGTTTCTATGACATATATGTATATATTCGGAAAGAAGTTATAAAAACAAAGATTCCTATGCCACCTAGCCATACTATTTTGTATTGCTGTGTAATATTCCCATTTAGCACTCAAAGACTATGTTTTCAGGGTCAGAGAACTTTCATGTTAACCAGAGAACTTCTGAAGGACAAGTTACACTCAAAACACAAGATCTTTGTGTATGCATGTAAGCAGGGAAAACTAAGAGCTCACTTTGGGGTTCCATACCATTGAGAACCAGATTGGGAAGAAGAAGGACTTAAAGCCCAAGCCCCTGAAATCAGAGCACCAGAATAAGGAACATAGTTGTCCATCTTGCCATGAAATCGTTCTTATTGTCATCAAGATACCCTGCAGAGCTGGGGCCACGGCCCTCAGGAAGCTAGGTGACAAGATGTCTCTGCAGATGAGGACTGTGGGGAAGGAACACCAATTGGTCAAGAAAAACAATGGCTTTCTTCAAAATATGAGCAGTGAAGCCGTATGCAGAAGTAAGTGGGGCTGAGCCAGCAGGGCCCTGTTTGGGTCCTGAGGCTGGTGGGATGCATATGATGAGATATCTAAGTCTAGGGTTGGGTACACGTTCTTCTCCACAGATCTAATTTTGATCTCATGAACATATATTGTGGTAGCTTCTAGGACACACGAAGGGGCCTAAGAATACAAACTAGGCAGACATCTGTCAAATAGGACTAGACTAGCGAACAACCTTATCTCAATTTATGAAAGTACATAGTTTGCTTTGTGCCTTTATTTTCTTCCCTACTAAAGGTAGAAACCATATAAAGTATTTTTTTAGAGTAGAAAGAGTATAAATATCCATATAAATGAATATGCACATTTGTTAATACATATAAAAATATATATTAATAAAAATCAACCAATAACTTTTATGTAGGGATGAATATTTCAAAGTACAGGATTTTCTAAAACCCCTCATAAGTGAAAAGCATTTATAATCTATCAATAACAGATGTACATATATTAGAAACTTTAGCACTAATCATTATTTATTCAGTCCATAGAAACATATATAAATTCAAGGACCCTGTTCTCTTTGACCCTATTTTGGGGGCCAATACCCACAGATTGGCAACTAGTGCCTTCAGATAGACATCACAAGTTCATTGTGATTCATTCAGATGTGAGGGGTGTATGTATGTGTGCATCTATGTGTATAAGTACATACATGTATATTCACTTCAACAAACTAATCCAATAAGAAATTAACAAAGGTTATCCAGAAAATTAGCATAAAAAAGAAAATATAACTGTTTTACATATGTAGGGAAAGATGTTCAACCTCACTTATAGTTTAAGAGTACAATGAAATATAATTTTTAAACAAACCAAGTAGCAAAGATAAACTTTTTTAATAATCCATTGTTTTAGAAAAGGAGAGGGGAAACAAGCACTCATTTTTTTGCTAGAGCTGTAAGTGAATTCAACCTCTTTCAAGCATAATTTAGTCAATTCCATTAAAATATGTCTGTTGATCCAGCAATTCTGTACTTAGGGCTTTCCAGCAGATCACATAATCATGATGAAACAGGGGTATTGTTTAAAGTAGCAATCGACTGAAAGCAATCTACATATTTATTAATGAAGAACTAATTAGCAAATTATTGTATGTCTCCATGATGAAATAATACCAGACATTCATTTTTACAAAGCGGTCTTTATGTGCTATTAGGAACTCCTCTCCAAGAGAGAACATTAAAAACAAGTGCATGTACAGGAGAGCATGTGTAATTCTGTTTCATTTATATTTAAAAAGACATCTATATATAAAAAACTGCTTATTTATACATAGAATTTCTAGAAGAAGAAAGTAAACATTGGAGAAAAGATGCAAGTTAGAGATCAAAATGTCAAGGTAGTCCTACTCTTTTCTCCAGTCTTTCCTATCTTTGGACACTTAGTAACTCTACTTTTCAAAAAGGTATATTTATTGTTTGTTTATCTTATACACACACATAGCTGTGATGACTGTGGAATTAAATTGACTGTTTAATCACTTATTGATCCAGTCAACACATATTAATCCAGCCTCTGAATCCCTGCTTGGTCTCACACACCGTGAGGGTCACTATTTCCATGGAGAGAAATCAGTACTAAAGATGCTCCTTGGCCCCAAGAACCAGCCCTGGGTTCTCCCTCCTGAAATATTGGGAGGCACACAAACCATAGCCCTCAGGTGTAATGACCCCATCATTTTAATTGTGTGATTTGCAGTTGGTCAAGGAAAATCACCAACATGGACCACATCCTTGAAAGATCAGAGGACAAGGATGTCATTGTCCCTGGACACCCTCAGAGGGAACTCCTTCATGAGGTGAAGAGTCAAAAATGGGTAAGGGGACATGGCATGCTTCTGTGGGTGAGGAGAGGAACTTCCCAGAGCAAATTGTGAGCATGCAGACACGTCTCAGGGCTTCTTCTTACTAGGCGGAGAATGATCAGGGTAGAGCCAGGGCCACAGCTCTTGTCTTGCAGGTGGGACTTTCTAGCCTTGCTGTAAAAAAAAGTGCCTTCCATGTTCCATTTGTCCTTGGGATTTGTGCAGTAAATGACATATTCCACTTTTGAACAAATTACTATATGCAAAACTGTCCCCCGGTAGAATACACCAGAGGCATCTATTTCCTATTAATTCAGGTTGAGCCTATCAGTAGTTTAAACCAGTCACCTAGCTGATAAGGACTGGAAGAAATTTAGACAAACACCTGAAATTGTCCTGGGACAAGGTTAAGCTTTCACTGCCTTTTAATTCAAAGCAAAGGCATGACTGATACCCCTTTTATTATTGGTGAGCATCTTTCCAGAGATTCTTGGGTCTACAAAGGGAGGTGGTTTCAACAGTCAAGAAAACCTGAGGAAGGTGAATGTAGGAATTTGCCCCTTCTGCAGCTCCAGAGAAGCTCAGGCTCCCTATCTTTGCTCCTCCTCTGCGTGAAGTTTGGATTTGTGGAGACTTCTCTCTCTACAGCCACCCTGTGAGTAGAGACTATTGCCACCTCCATTTTGATGAGAAGGAGGCATAGGAGGTGAAGTAACCAAACCTCTACTATGTGCAGGAGTTGTAGCTGGAACTCAGGGGTCTGATCACTAGACTTTATTTATTTTAAACTGTTCTTACTTTCTTGGCTCTACTCTGAGGGGTTCAGAATTAGTTTTCCTCCTGGCACAAATTTAAAAGGTAGATTTTGTTGGACTCAGATACCAAGTGGATATTGACAGGTTATGAAAAGGGGAAAGTCTTCTGTGCAAACTAAGATTTCCTCTAGGTTTCTGGCTACCATACCTGGATGGAGAGGAGCCTATGTGACAGTGGTGGCTGGGAACCTCTTGAGGTAGGAAAATAACCTGAGTTCATTCCCTTGGTGAGTTGGATGTGCCTGGGGAACAGCCTGTTAGAGACATCTGAACTACTAAGAGCAGCACTTAAATGGAAAGCCGTGTTCTTGGGCTGTGTATTTCATGCGAGCATACTTTCTAGTTGTTTAAAACACAAGAAAGCATTCTGTTCCATAGATTTTCTCAAGTACTTTTCATTTCAACTTGTGGCATTTCAACTCCTTTGCCACCTTTTTACTATGACAGGACTCATGGGGGCACCACCTCTTGGGAATCTGGGTGAATTCTTCCTGCTTCTTCAAGCTTTGGGTGACTCCAAGTGATCCTTAATTTGTGGTGCAAACTCCCATCTGCCTACTTTCACATGAACTACTCTCTTATGTACCTTCCCACCTCCCATTTGCCTACTTTCACATGAACTACTCTCTTATGTACCTTCTTGCCTCTCATCTCTCCTCCTGACCCTTTAAATATATGGTCCTTGCTGAAAAACCAAGATAATGTCAAGATACTTGGCTTAATTACATCTGCAAAGATTCTTTGTCCAAATAAGTTCCCATTCACAAGACCTAGTATTAGGACATGGTCATGTCTGTCTGGGGCCACCGCTCAACCCACAATACCATATAACTACAACCAAATTACTTCACATAAGTAACTTAGGGGACTTCAACACCTACTTTTATCTATCACAAGAATTAAGAGAAATAATGTACATAAAGGTAGTGTACATGAGAGTTACTCCTATAGACCTGAACTGTAATTTATACAGACATTTCAATGAGATGTTGATTTTTCCCCTACAACTTCAATTTTTTCCCTTTTCAGTCTAAAAATACTTTTGCTGAAACACAAGAATTTCAGACCAAATTTACTCAAAAGGCAGAAGAAAATGCTTATAGAGCAGTTATTAAGAAATGTCCAAAGATAAATGGCCCTAAATTAATTGTATGCATTCAATTGAGACACCAGAATATGCCTGGAATGTTTCTCTAGGAGAATGCAAAGAATGAAGAAACAATTAAGTTTTATGGGTCAGATTGATAGAGTAAGATTTCCTCTTCCCTGAACTCTTTATCATAAAAATTGAAAAGAACTTAAAATAATTAGATGATCAATCAGATCTTCACAGCTACATTTAAAAATGGTTACCATTTGCCACATTTGCTTTATCATTAAAATAAATGGAATGTACTGAGTTATTTGAAAAATAGGTCAAAAACACTTCATTGCTGTTTACTTTGACAGAAGCATCTCTGATAAACGTTTCATCTACATGACCAGAATACCACATCACATTAGGAACTAATGTGTAATGTTCCACAGTACAATCCCATATCCTCCCTTCTCTCAGTATTCTAAATCTCTCAACTGTCCACCACATATCTGTTGCACTCACAGTTTCCTTTTGGTTGATTAACTGGTTGGTTTCTATTGGGTATTGGTTTACAGTATAGTTTATGGTCAGGGACATATGTTGGAACCTGCTCAGATGCACATCCACACCACACACACACCCAGGGACACCTGTATCTCTCCACCATAGTCCACTGAGTCCCTTCCCAATTTGCCCCCTCCCCCACCTCTGATAGCCTCAGTTCTACAGTCAGATTTCTAGGCTTTGTTTTGGTTAACGGTTGTTAGTTCCTTTGTGTGATTTTGTGATTTCTTCAGATTCCATATGTGCATGAAATCATCTGGTATTTGTCTTTCTCCCTCTAGCTTATTTATTTATTTACATTTTAAAAGCATAGGTTTATTAGGAAAGAGAAAAAAAAAGACTTCAGAGTCACCAGTGGATTGGAGAACTTCCACTGCCTCTTTGTAACGGGAAAAGTATGTGAAAAGGAACATCTGCATGATCACAGGCAGGCAGGAGTACTGCCCTGGCTGATTTCACTTAACATTGGGCCTTCGTTCTACCCACATAGATGCAAATGCAGACATCTTTTTCCTAATTAGCACCCAAACAAGCAAGACTATGCAGTGCATTGGTTATTCTATCTCTTTATACTTTCTTAATACAGAACAGTTTCATTTTGCTGTTTTGTTTTTTTCCTCATGACATTGATATTTTGAAGAGAGCAGAACAGCCATCTTATTTGAGAGGAGACCAGGAATCTGTGATCAGCTGGGATTCCATCCCTTCTCAGCATTGGATGAGCTTTCAGGAGGACATGGGATTTCTGCAGGCTCCCATTCAGTCGTCCCATTCAGTCGTAAAAAGAACAGAACATCTGCTTACCTGACCAATGTGTAAGAAGGCTCCAGCTCTCCACAGACCTCTTGGGACAACCCTTCCCTTTTACTCTGTTCTTTACTCCTCTTTGCCAGGATACTGTGGAGCTGGAAGCTGAGCAGAACCAGGACCTGCAGAGGGAACACAAGAAACTAGAAACAGATCACCTTCAACATGAGAACCCAAAAGTCTTCACTTCTTTGCAATTTTCTGAGGAGAACATCCCTAAAAAGTAAGACTTGGTACCTTCAAAGTGAAACACTTAACGATGTTTTGTGCAGGGAAAAGAGAAATTTAGCAAAGGGCTTAAAGGAAGCTTGGAAGATTGAAAATCCATCCACATCTTTAACCATAAACCACTCATGTGCATAAGGAACTCCCTGCATGTCCTTACAAGAATGCAGAGTGAGGATATTTCCAGGGAGAGAGGCAGAGACTTGAGATTCTCCTTGCAAACTTTTCTTTGCAGCCTAGAATTAATGCAGATCTTGTCACTTTCAGATAATTTTCTTGATTTGAAAATTATAAAGTATGCTTTATTTTCTTAAACTGTAGAATGACCTGTTAAAGTGGGTATCAAATAAATACCTGAAATTTTTTCCTTGAAGCCAAAGAATGCCTGGCTCATTAGTGACAAAAAATAAATAAGCAGGCCACTTAGCATTCAAGGGAAAAGGGTTTCAGGTTATGTGAGGTGTATTCCATTTTCTACCTTAAAAGTGATGACACTAATTTTTCTACAGTGAACAGAACATTTTCTTCCAACAAGACCACTGGAATGTACACATGAGAAAGCAAGAGAAAGAGCTTGGTACTGATCACAGATGCTGGCTGGAGAATATTAAAAATATCATAGAAAACATAAACCTAACAGAAAACACAGTACAGAGGTAATTGTAGGGTGGATGGGTCGGGTAGTAGTGAAAAGCTCACAGCTTCAGAAACTACAGAACTCTGGGTTTAACATGGAATAAAAATAAAAATCTGGTGATCAGAAGTCAGTGTAACCAAATCTCAAATCTCAGTGCTTTCTTCTCTCACAGGAAGGATTCCTCAGAGCTTCTCCCCTTGAAATTACATTAGTGGTTATTCAAGGGAGGGTTTTATTTAGCAGGTGACCCTTAAACTTGGCCCAGTATTATACAACAGGCTCCCACCAGCATGACATAAACAAATAGGAACATATATCTGAAATTCATCTCTGACTTGAGTGGAAAGGTTCAAGATGGAATAGAAAAGACAAAATCAGTTGGTGTTTTTGTGGTCACTGAAAGAGTGGGCTGTGTGGTCAGGAACATCCTACTGTCACCATTGACATAGAAAGAAAATACCCTACATAAAGAGTTTAATACCGTGATTCTGCATGTTGAGCAAGTCATACATGGATGCTCTTCTTACAAATAAATTCCTGTCTTCCAAACTTCATTACTGAATTCTAAGCTCTTAGATACCATCTGTCACCCACTTATACTTAAGCATCTTTATATTCAGTTAAACATCACCAGGCCTTTCAGGTATGAGTGTTTTCTAGGTGGGCTTCTCCCAATTCAAAACATCCCCGTTCTTCTTCCAAAGAATTAGTAACATTCATTTTCCAACAGATTCTGTGCTTTTTTTATGAATTCAAACCCTTGATGTACATTTTCTTTCATTAAAAAAAAAGGTGAGAGGAATAGTCTAAGGTGCAGTTTGCTTTCAGTAGTTATTTTTAATTGCACAACCCTGTAAGTTTTTGAAAAGTACCTACAACTGTGCAGACACCAGAGTGAAGAGATATACACACTGTCATCACTTCCCAAATGCCTGAAGCCTTGGTAGCTAATCACTCTCCCCAGTCAAGATGCCAGTGGCCATTATCCAGTCCCACCTTGACAGTGTACCTTTTCCAAAATGTGGCATGAATGAGGTTACAATGTGCATTGCCCTTGGAGGATCCCCTTTTACTAGGTTCAGAGCATGCAAGCTACATTTACACTGTTGACTCTCTGGAACAGACCAGATGAGCTGTGGACATCTGCCATGTGCTGCTGGCAGTTCTGTGAAACTCCCGGATCCTTTCCAGAAGAGTGTTTTCAGAAATAATAAAATCACACTTAAAAACTACATTTTGGTACAACTGTACCAAAACTTTTTACACTCTGGCTAAATGGTGTAGTGAGAGTTTGCATTTCTCCCATGACAGATGGCAGAGAAAAGTGTGTGTCTTTTGCTCATTTTCTAACTACATAACTTGTTTTTATTAATGTTGAGATTTGAGAGGTTTTTATATATTCTGGACACTATACCTTTGCCAGATATGTGATTAGCAAATATAACCAGAGTTTTTGGTCAAGCAAAAGTTTTCAATTTTGATGTGTTCTAATTTATCCATTTTCCTTCCTTTAGGATGTATCATTAGTGCCAACCCTATGAACTCTGCTTCATCTTAGGTCCCAAATAGTTTTCAAAGTTAAAAGAATTTTTATATAAAAATTTACCTAAACTGCCGGGTATGGATCATGGTTCGGTTCGAGTCCCGCCAGGGGCATGTAGTGAGACCTCGTCCCAAAAAAATAACTGGGCGTGGTTGCACATGCTTATAATCCCAACTGGGAAGCTGAGGCTGGGGATTGCTTGAGTCCGTGGTACCCTGGGCAATGTGAGCCTGCGGTTCCACGGGCAAAAATAGCAAGACCTAGTCTCAAAAAAAAAATTTTTTTTTTTACCTAAACTTCTACTTTAGCCATTTAAATCTTCTGCTGTTGTATCCACTAAGTCCTTTACCTCTTTACTATCACCTAGGTTATTTAGAAGGTTTTTTTTTTTCTTTCTTGAATTGTTTTTGTAACTTCTCATCCCAATACAACCACTATCAAGGTATCTGCTTAAATGAGAATAGGATTCCCTGAGGGAGGGAAGTAGGGGAGATATCCCAAAAACCATTTACTGAGTTTGTGATTTAAAGAATTAAAATTTTAAATTAAAAAAAAATGAGAATAGGATTTCATTCTCCAAAGATCAAAAAAGACTATTCACTGGGTGATTTTTTTTTTCTAGTCTACTGAGTTTAGTCCATTTCTTGGTCTGTTTGCAGCTTATTAAATGAACTGATGTCCCTGGATGGCCAAATTGAAAGGCTAGAATCACATGGGGACCTTGACCCTGACCAGCAGACAGATATGGAGGTAAGCTAGGACTTGGACGAGACAATCTAGGAGATTGCAGGAACCCTGTCCCCTCTTCCCACCCTTCCCATTGTTTGACAGATCAGACATAACAGGAATGAATACTTAACCTTTTGTCACTAAGAGCAGTCTCTCTGGTCATCACTGACTTTTGTTTTAGTGATGATAGAAAAAATCTAGGCAATCTGATAGGCTTAAATCTTGATGCCACTAGAAGGGAATGATGATGACTTTAAAGAGAATCTCTGTTCTCAATCTTTGCCCTCCCAACACCAAACAAAACACAGAGACAGTCGGCGTGTAAACACCCATGAAGCACCACTTCCGTAGTCTGTAAGAGAGATATTTCTTTGAAGTCTTTGCAGGAAGTTCTTGTTTTGGATTGTACAGGCTCCAAGGTTTCTCTGTTGTTCCATTTTCTTGCATTTCTTAGAGAGACTGTTCAGAAAAAATGTCTCGAAGACAAAAGCCCTTTTAAAAGAGGCTATAAGAACTAAAAGGCAGTGACTGACCCTGGATAAGCAGCAGACATTAGGCTGATGGGTAGATTTTCTGTTCTATTAGAACTTTAGTCCTTTAAAGTAAAGACTCTAAAGTAAGTCTGTGTCTAACTACCTCTTATTATTGGAATCACTAACTTCTACTGTCAGTCTGAGGTTTGATGAGGAAGGCTGTGTTAGAGCAAATGCAAGAATACACATACAGGTTCCTTTAAATAATGCCGCAGAAGTGAAGGCTGCAGGAATGTGGGGGGTTTGCCTTGTGAAAGGGAAACTAAAAATCACGAGGAAGAGATGTAAGAATAATGAACAAAGTATGGGTGAATTAAAGGAGAAATAAGTTAATCGAATTAAAATGTCATATGTTTTGGAGTATTTATTTCTCAGGAAGAAATGGGGTAACTCAGAATGGTGAGAAAGGGAAAGGAGAGGAAAACTGGTAGATTTTGAGGAAGGCTTGCGCGTGCACACACACACGCACCAGAAACAAATGTAAAAGACCTGTCAGCTACAGAAAAGACCTTGAGGTAACCTTGGGTATTGCCTGCTAGTGAGCGCCCCCCAAATGACAAAGCTTTCTGAAATCTCCACTTATGCTTCTCGACTTTCACTCTGAGACTGACTCTATTTCAGCATCTTGAACACATCTCTTTGATGAGTACCGTGGAAAGATACTTATCATATGAATAAGAACACCTAATAAAATGAGATGATCCTATCACTACTCCTTTCTAAACAATTGAACCACCACCATATAGTAGCCAGTGACAAACTAGGTAAAAGAATGGTACAGACTAGCCTTCTCTGTAGGCTGTCGAGGGCAAACACTGTCTGTATCCAAATAGCACAATGGCCCCTGACATAAAATATGGTCAATGATATCGATTTGAATTAATGTTTATTTTAGAGATCAGCATCTAGAACAGGTTGGGGGGTGGAAATCATCTATTAAATCTGGGACATTTTGATGATGGGTAAACTTATCATGTTTAGGTTCTCCAACTCCACATATAATTCACTAAAACTTCTGTTTTCCTTTTGCTTTAAAGGAGAAGATTATGGGTATTAAAAAGCAGTTAGGAGAAATGGATAGCAAATTTGTACAGGTAAGGATAAAATAAATGGCTTTATATGAACAAAGAAAAGCAGTTCAATTAAATCTCAGACTTGCAGAATTTTAAAGACTGGAATCTAAAATTTAACAAAAAAATGGACTTGAATTTTAAACCTGGAAGGGGACTTATTGTAATGTAGTCTATACTTTCCTTTCCAAAAGAGAAATGTATGACTTAGAAAGATAAAGTACCTTCAAAATGAAAAGAATTACTCTTGCTCAGTGGACTTTGGTGGAGGATTATGGGGCTTTTGGTCCTGAAGGTAGCATGCTAACACACATTTGTACTTTTTTTTTTATGAACTTGTACTTACAGTGTTGTAAGCCATTACCTCAATAAACACACATATTTAAAGAAGTTTGAAAAATAGAAGAGCCAGACTGGGCAGGTGGCTCGTGCCTGTAAGTTTCAGCTTATGAAGCGGCCAGAGCGAGGAATCGCGGTTTGAGTCCGGCCTGGGGCCAGTAGCGAGACCTAGTTCCAAAAAAAATAGCTGAGCGTGGTGGCGCGCGCCTGTAACCCCAGCTACCTGGGAAGCTGAGGCTGGGGATTGCTTGAGTCTGTGGTACCTCGGGCAACGAGAGCCTGCAGTTCCACGGGCAAAAATAGCGAGACCTAGTCTCAAATAAATAAATTAAATAAAATAAATAGAAGAGCCAGTTTTGCTCTTGTTCTCCATTGAAAATTATATATATATATAATATTTTGATCTTTACAAAAAGTAGTAAAGTCTTAATTTAATCATCACAACACGAAAGATCTCTTCATCTCTTCATAAATAAGCACAGTGGGCATTTTAGTTTACTTCCATTCTAACAACATCCTCTATACATTTTCTATACTAACTTAATGAGACTACATGATTTAGATTGTTGTTTCATGCCTTGCTTTGTTCACTTATTATTTTTTACTTAACAATTTACTATACCAGGAGAAGTCATTTTACCTTTCCCTGTCCAATGTGCATATGGTGTAGGATTTAATTTTCAGATACATGAGATTAATTTTGTTGGCTAATTGGAAATTTATAACCAACATTTGTTATTACAGAGTATGCCTCAGGAATCTTTACCTTTGTTTGCCTTTGCAAGTGGTCTTTTAAGAATCAGTTTCTAGAAATGGCATTTCTACAACGCATCTTTCTTAAGGATCCTCTCAAAGCAGGATCCTTCCTGCAGCATGTCTGATTTCTCAGGGTACTGTGCTAGTCCATTAAGGGATGATTAATTAAAAATCTTTGAAAGCATTATTTACTCTAGACATATGCGCAATTGGCATTCATGTCTTAGGAGGGCATGGTTTGCTTTCAGCCTGTGTCTTGATCTTACTGATAGAAAGCAAGCAAACCATCTGTTCTCTCTGTTTAAGGACCTAAAGGCATGAAAAAAGAAGCCAAACTCATTGTGGGCATCTCTTTTGTTGAGAGATAGGCCTGGATATTCACACTAACAGAAAGAAGGCTTACATTATATACTCTCAATTTTAAAATATTGAACAGACATACAACTTTCCTTTTCCCCTCAGAAGTGTACTGTTTCTCCAACTAGTTTTTAAGAAGCAAGGAAAGAATAATAAAGAGAAATTATTGTTTATAATAATCTGCTGCTGTGTGAATTTATAGCATATTGAAAATAACCTAATCCATCATTGGGTTAAACCTCCTGCGATGTATCAGAATTGCATTATGAAGCTACTATAATGAATTTTTCTCAGTGAAAGTCAGTTTCCATGGAGCCCTTGTACAACAGAGACATGTCAAATGAGTAAGGTTTTATTGTATAAATTATAAAAATCAATTATTGCTTTTCTTTTACACAAAATTATGAATGTCTTTTCAGGATGATGCTTGTGATGAAGTTCATGAACAAAAGGGGAAACTCATTGCAAGAACAGAGGTAAAATTTCACATTTAAACACATTCAAACAATGGGGAAAAAATTTCAACCTCAACTCATGGTTAATTCTTTCCCTGGAGATTGATGTATGCTTGCCTTATCACTTTCTTCTCCCCTCCTTGCTGTTGGACCAAAGCCCCCTCTGTGTTCTGATGTACCCCCCCAGTGCTTAGAGCCTGTGATGCCTCCACTTCCCCCTGCTGTTCTCCTTATATCCACAGGACCATTTTTCAAGGCTCATTTGCCCCAGCATATATGATCTCATGGGGCAAATGAGAATGGGCTAATGAAACAATGAGTGAATCAAACAGCCATCCCCTGTGCAGAGGAGCTAACCATCCTGCTTGCAGACCTCAGCCACTTGGTCTCATTACTTTGTTTCCTCCTTGGCATGCATCTAAATCTGTAGCATCAAATGTATCTATTGCTTATCTTCCACCTCCTTAAACCTATATGAAATTCCTGGTCTCTTGTGTTCATACTGTATCTGAACTTAGTGCCTGGTCAGAGTCACTCAATAAATGCTTCCTGTAGATGTAGATGAGCAAATGGAATAGATAATTCAGTACAAGAATAATCACAGTTCTATGTGAACAATCCAGTTGTTAGAGATTAGCATGTGGTTTGCATTTAATTCTCTGCCCTGTTCTGTGGATGTGTGAGTCTTTCTGTTAGGTGACAGTGCAACTGCCTGTAACCTTGGCACAGGGCTCACAAGTGATTTGATTGACAGGTCTCCAGGAGGGAAAGGTACTCTGCATCAGCTACAAGAAGACTGGCAGAACCCCAGAACTGTTTTCAAAAATGATAGTTGATTGCTTTTTTTTTCCCCAGAATTTTTGCAAGGCTGTGACTCAACTGAACACCAAGTTGTGGGTGCAGGAAAGGAAAACTGACACTCTCAATCCTGAAGAAATGGGTGTGGAAAAAAGGGAGGCCCTACTTCCAGAGTCTCCACCACCCTCATCATTGCAGAACTCTGTTCCCCCCACCACAATCTGGTAAGTCTGAGAAAGGGGACCTAGAGGCTTGACCAAGGCCCCAAAGCATAGAGAGTAAGACTTGTAATTTTTCAAAAGTTGATTAACATTTTGTTGTGTCTTATCTATCCTATGAATGGAATAAGTTATTTATCCATATTCTTGAAAAGTTTATTTGTTTATTAAGGTCAGTAATTTTTCTTATTGTTTTAGATATAGATGGTTGCTTCTTATTGCTTTAGCTAACACATACACACAGATGAATAAACTCTGAGGGCAGCACAGCATTCCCACCAAAGCAGCATGCCTACAAAGTAAATTTGAAAGCCAACGTTTGCTGCATGGGCTATCTTCTCCTTGGACATCTGAATATATACATAATGACAAATTCTAGCTCTTGCAGATGCTGCACCTTTGTCTATACCTTGAACAGTACCCTCCCCTACGTAGTTTATCCAATTCTATATCTCCAATGACCAACCCAAGCAGACTCTTCAACTCCTTCTGTCCCTTGCAAATAATCCTACCACAGTGTATTACTACAATTAAATTATCCCAAATCTGTCCTCTTTTAATACTTCACGGGCCACTTGTAAGTAGGAATCTTGATAATTTGGGCATGATATGTGAAAGATGTCCATCATACTCAAAAACAATAATAAGTGAAGATGATGTCAATGAAAATGGTGGAGTAAGGACCCCAAAAATAATGAGAGAAAAAAAACATGGTTATAAACAACTTTTTCAGAAGCCTAGAGCACTATCTACCTGAAAATAAACCTCAGACTTCACTGGCTGGTTGCTCAGGGCTACAAGGGTGCTCCCCTTACATCCCCTCCATCCTACTGGAGACCCAATAGGAGTCCAGACTGTGACTTCTATAGCTTTATTACCAACTCCAAGTTGCCCACCATGACCTGTTGAACTGGGTTCATTTGCTGGAATAACTGACTCACAGAACTTACATTTAGTTTCCTAGATTGTGGCCATGTGAAGGTTGTAACTCAAGACTGGCCAGATGGGAGAGCTAGCAGGAGCAAGGTGTGGAGAAAGACCTCAGGTTCCATGCCCTCTCCATGCCACTCTCCCTCAATTGCCAGGTTTGGAAGCTCTCCAAGCACCTCCCCCCCTTTTTTTCAAATGGAGGCTTCATTATTACATAGGTGCCACTGGTGCTAGACCTCTCCCATCCCTGAAGGTGGCTGTGGGTGGGGCAATATGCCAACCCTGTAGTTACATGGATGGAACTCCTGGAAACCAATCCATGCCTTCCCTGCTTCCAAAAATCACCTTTTTAACAAAACAAGAAACATCTTTGTTCACTTTGATACATAGAAAACTACAAGCGTTTTGGACCTCGGTGTCAGAAAGGAGATAAAGACCAAATGTGTGTTTCTTAATACAAATCACAGGTCGCAAGTACATCCCTAGGCTGCTTACAGTGTTACAGATTTTCTGTTCTGAAATGTATTATAGAGGATAATTATCTCTGGGTAATTGGATTATCTTTGACATGCTTTTCTTCTGGATTTTCCAGCCCTTCTACCCTCATTATATATTACATTTGTAAGTAGAAAATAATAATGTAAGACTTAAAAGCAAATAAATAAAATACATCATAGGTACAGCCCAAAAAGAGGAGTCATCAAATTTTGAAAAAATTTGTTTGACTTTATGGAACAACTTTGGTGCCAGGACAAAGTCTGTGAGAGATTTGAATTCCATTTATCACCGTACACTTTGTGTCCTGAGGAAAATTGACTTGTGTTTTTAATATCATCCCAAATAGGCATCAGAAACCTCATAAGAGCCGGGCACGGTGACTCGTGCCTGTAAGCTTCAGCTTATGAAGCGGCTGGGGGTAAGAATTGTGGCTCGAGTCCCGCTTGGGGCAACACAGCGAGACCTAGTCCCCAAAAATAGTTGGGTATGGTGGTACGTGCCTGTAATCCCAGCTACCTGGGGAGCTGAGACTGGGGATTGCTTGAGTCCATGGTACCCCGGGCAACGTGAGCCTGCAGTTCCATGGGCAAAAATAGTGAGACCTAGTCTCAAAAAAAAAAAAAACAAAACCTCACAAGTGAGATCAAGATGGCAATAATCAACTTGAGTGGGAGAAAAACTCTTGCAAAGAAAGGGCCCCACCAGTGGTCCATGGATATTGGTCCTTAGAACCACAGTACCTGCCTAGGTGAGGGTCTAGGCACTCATGTTCTCCCAGCTCCTGCTGCAGTTGTCAACTGAGATGAAAAGCAGTTCAGTTTCCTTACAAAAGTACGTGAAAGGAGGGACCAAGAATCCAAGGTTGTTTTCTTCAGAATGTTCTTAACATATTTTCTTTTCTTGTAGGAAACGTGCACTGAGGATTTTCATCATTTTTTATGTCCTCACATTCACTGGCCTGTCATGTTATGCATTGTTTTTTGATGCTGCATTTATCTTTGAAAACATGCTCCCTACCATGCTTGGGCACCGCTGGATGTGGGAACTACGAGAGCTTGTCACGCCTTTCTTAACTTTGGAAGTGGAAGACTTGTTACCTTCCTAGAGATACAGAAGTTGCTGTTACCCTGCTGACTTTCTCCCCAGTAAAATTCTGGTTGTTCTTGTACTATGGTGATTAACTATTTAAAAATAACAAAACAAATAACAAAACAAAACACTATGGGATGTTTTTTGCAAAGGATATTATAGTGATATGAAAATCGGTTGATCATAGACAGGAAGAGAAAATTATTTATATGTAGCTGTATGACTCACGGTGACATCTGAATCATTTAAAACATTATTGAAAATATTTCCTTCAAATCACTTAGTTCTCTCCTCCCTCGATCCCAAGTTTGTTGAGACTACCACACTTCCTTGGTTACTCCCCCCCAATTTGACCACTGATGTTTCTGAAAAACATATTCGGATTCCTTTCTGTTTTCAGTCTTCTTTTGACTGGATTTGGCTATATTTTGGGTGTAAGGGACATTTTCTAGTTTGCTCCCTAATATCCACTTCTCCATTGGTAATAGCACCCTAATTCTGTTCTGAAGGAACCCTATGGGCATAATTATTGGTGTTCTTTCAGTCACTGTACCATTTTCTTGTGAACAAGTGCTGCATTATGTTTAATCAGACACTCTAAAAATTAGGATTTTTCAGAAAAATATGGAACAGTAGTGAGGGGAGCTTCAATTCTGTGCACTACCTCAGATTGTTTTTTGCTTTAGTTAGACAGAACTAAAGCAATGAATGGATGTGGGCTTGGGAGAGCAATGAGAAGAAATATGTGCCCAGTTCCTCTCACATCTGAATGGATCTTGAAGGATGGATATTTTCATGGTAAGAGTGAGAAAAAGAGGCTGGGCGCAGAGGCTTACACCTTTAATCCCAGCCTAAGAAGGGAGGCCGAGACTAGGAATCCCTTGAGTCCTCAGGTTCGAGACCTGCCCTTGGCAACATAGTGAGACCTAGTCTCAAAAATATAACTAGCACGCGTCTGTAATACCAGCCACCTGGGAGGTTGAGGCAGGGGATTCCCTTATTCCTGTGGGATCCCAGATCTGATCAGGGATCTGGATTATTCAGATCTGATCCCGGATAGGGTCTACCCTGGGCAACATAGTGAGACCTAGTCTCAAAAAAAAAAAAAAAAAAAGAGTGAGGGAAAGATATTTTGGAGAAAAGAAACAACATGAGTACGTTGTGAGTGATTATAAGGCAGAGTCAGGAGACTTGGTGAAGCAAGCTGATGGTACTTTATGCCTTTCTTAGAGACAGACACACTTAATTCTTTTTTGCAATCTGTAGTACAGAGATTCATATGAAATCCTGGTCCCTTAACTTGATGTATTAGAAGTCTTTGGGAAATTTGATACAGTAGAGATTTCCAAACCTGCCCCCCAGACATTTAGACTCAGTAAAGCTAATGTGGGGGTCCCTTAGAACTTCCTTTCAAAAATCCCCCAAGTTCGCCGGGCATGGTGGCTCGTGCCTGTAAGCTTCAGCCTATGAAGCGCCTGGGACTAGGGATCATGGTTCGAGTCCTGTTCCAGGCAACACAGTGAGACCTAGCCCCCCAAAATAGCTGGGTGTGGTGGTGCATGCTTATAATCCCAGCTACCTGGGAAGCTGAGGCTGGGGATTTCTTGAGTCCGTTGTACCCCGGGCAACGTGAGCCAGTGGTTCCACAGGCAAAAAGGGAGACCTAGTCTCAAAAAAAAAAAAAAATCCCCAAGTTAAATCTAATACAAGCCCAAATTTGGAAATCCACTCTAGGGCAAGGTTGTGTACCCAGGAGGGTACTCCACAAATACCTGTTAAAGGAATGAAATCATGTGTTCTTGTCCTAGTGACCTCACTATCACTTCATGTAGCACTGTACTCAACACATGTTCATTAATTTCTATCAGCCATTTTCCCAATGCACCCAGCATCTCACATCCAGCAAATTTTCTAGGCCTGCCCCCATCTTTGCATTTTTCAAGGTTCTATTCTGGTAGGCCTATGATACAAAGGGATCACTGCTGGGAAAAACAGCCCACTGTTCCATTCCCAAGGGCTGTGGCTACATGGGGGAGATGTAGTTTGCTGGTGAGGGCTTCTCTAGTTGTGAAACTGTACAGTGAAATCTAATTATACATTTGTCTGAGCATCACCTCCAGAAACCCTAAATCTTTAGGTCTGGGGTGAATCTCTACTATCTTAAATATTAATTGTTCCCCCTATACTTCTAATGACTTCAAGTTTAAGAGCCATGATGCTATGCTCATAGACAAAAGCTACCTGAAATGACAAATTAGCTAAAACCTTACATATTGTTCAACAAGAAATGATTTAACTTTTGAAAGAGGGAAGAGGAGTAAAGGATTGGTGAGGGAATTTCCAGGACACTCAGAAAAGGAAAAAAACAAAGCCTGAGAATCATGAGTAACAGATTCAAAAGGTCTTGTGATAGTGAATATGCTGACAGGTTTTTTTTTTTTTTTCTCAAGTCACAGTGAGGCTTGTTTACAGATAAAGGGATTATTCAGACCTAATTGTAGGCAGAGCTTGATATATGTTTTAATAAATTCACATTGCTGGATATAATACCAGTTGACTTATTTGTAAATGCCCCCCCTCCCAAAAGTATGGAGTTTATATAGTTCAATAAAGCTAAAAGTCTTGTCATCGTCATATAACTAGTCATATGACACTAGCAATAAATGTAGGGAACTAGGTACTTTTAAAGAATAGATATCTTTAAAGAATAATATTTTGCCAACTTCCAAGATACTTTGCCAACTTCCAAGATATATTTATTAGGTTTTTGACTCAGATGGAATAGTTTTCCCCTGGGGCATGAACAGGCTCAGAGAGAGAATGATATCTATTTTCATAATCAATTGGGTTTCTCTTGTCAGCATCCCTAGCTAGAAAACTGACTCTCACAGTGTCCTGCATCCTAAAGGGAAACATTAAGCAAACCACAGAAATATTAAGATGCCAGCAATGCTATGTGTGGGATATTAACTCCTTTTTCTTGGTTGGCTTTTATTCAGATCATTTCAATGCTTCTTTAAGTCAGCAGCTAGGCTCAAAATCACTTACCAAAAAATCAAAATCACTGTGCAAATATTGGATGTTTAAATATGGGATTAGGTAGAAAGAAAATCAGTGATCACAAAATCTCCATCTGTCTTTTGAGTGAAGGCAGTTGTGTGGTAGAGAAAAGAGCTCTGAACTTGGGTTCATGCATACCCCACAGGAAGCTCATTGGTTGGGAAAGCTGTTAACCAGAAGTAGGGCTTCCTATGTAAGAGATAGCTGTGTACCTTGAATTTTCTTTGCTTGCTTCTAAATTAGAAGGATGGACAAAAACTAGGGAAGTTACTGGTTATTAATCACATTTGCTTCTACAACTACAAATTCAGGTCAACAATACCTGCCTCACAAGGTAGCTGGATTAAAGGACTTGTTTAATAGGTTGTTGGGTATTATTATTACTAACGATCTGTATGTACATGGGCAAATTTTTAGACATGTGAGATTACCTAAGAAGAAGCTTGGGTCTGACTCAAGGGAAAAATGAATTTGACCATACTTCTAAATTTACTATAGCTTCAAGTAAAAGTAAGTGAAGCACAAATTTTGGCTCCCATTGTTCTCATATTCCACTTACAGTCTACTAGGAAACCCTATTAATTCTCAAAAAGCATGCAGAATTCAACCACTTCTTATTACCTCTCTAATAGCCACCACACTAGATGCTACCTTTATGGGAAAAAGTTTTTGAATCTTCTTGATTTCCCACAGGAATTCAGCAGTCAGACTGATACTGTTAGAATGTAGGTCAAATCACATCATCTTTCTGTTTCCTATTTCTTTCAGTCAAAGTTCTCATCTACAATGACTTTTAGTAATAGGGATTGGCTTTCTTGTTTTGATTTGTTCCACTTGATCCCTCAGTCACATCACTCCACATCACTGACATCTTGCTGTCCCAGGAGGGCATCAGGTACTCTCACCTCAGGGTTTAGTCCTGCCAGCCCTCTTCCTCTGAATATCCACATGGGTCACTTCCACAGTACCTTCAAATCTCCGTTTACGTTGTCACCTTTTTTGGCTTCAACCAGAACAATTTATAAGAATGAATATTGATGAGGATGTGGAGAAATTGTAATCCTGATATATTGCTGATGGTACTGGAAAATGAACTATCCACTGAGAAACAGTTCCTTGAAAAACTAACATAGAGTTACCATAACAGCCAGCAATTCTACTCTTAGCTATATACACCAAAGAACTGGAAACATGTCCTGAAAACAAAAACCTGGACACCAATGTTCAGAACAGGATTATTCTATAATAGCTGAAAGGAACGCTAACATTCACCAACCACTAAGTAGGTAAATGGAATATAATGAATGCATCCAGACAATGTGGAATTATTTATTTATTTATTTATTTATTTTTTATTTTTGCATATTTTACAATATATGATTGTATAACTTCTAATTCCCATGGGAATACCCCCCCACACCACATCTCCCCTGGTTTCTTTGCCTCCTTTCTTTTTGCTGTTTGTCCTTGTTTAGTCCTTTAGTCTTTTTTTTTTTTCCTTTGGTCCATTTCCTCATCCTTGGTGAGGGTGCGATTTCCCC